>CM037854.1:112899110-113110690 GCA_021234595.1 Delia radicum | reverse complement strand
CCGATTTTAAAGTTATTAGACTCATTGAAAGTAGATAGTAGTAAACCTTGGGAGCCAAAAAATTAGAACTCTATTTCAACTATCTCACTGAGAACAGGGTGGTCCAAAATGGGCTTTTTCAGAATTTAGTAAATTTGTGATATTTTAGTTAATTTTTAAAGTTTAAACGATCATAACTTTTTGTTTTTCAATATTTTTGGACGAAATAAATTTTGTGTTGTAACTTAACTTATTTCCTATTACTGGTAAAAAATTGAAGCTCTACTGTTTTCAGAACAATTTAAAATATTTTTTTTTAAAAAGGTAAAATTTCTCGGAAATTTACTACTTCATAGAGCACAACTCCTGTGAGTCAAGCTGAGTCAAAACACAAATTTACTATTTTGTAGGTCCTAACTCTCCCCTACATTCCTATATATACATGTCCATGCATCGGGACTGCACTTTTTGAGCTACAGCAATTTTTCTGACCCAAGGTTAGATATTCGGTACAAATGCACGTCATATTTTTTGAGAAGTTATTTGTATGTGAAAGTGGCTATTATGCATATATTTTGATGAAATTTTGTACAAGAGTTCTTATTGACCCAAAAAAATAATTCTGTTGAAATTAGGAGAAGTTTGCCCATATTTGGACCTAGTCCACATAGAAGGGTGGTATCAAAATTTTGACAAAAATGACAATAGAACTCTCAAATTATGTGGTATCTGGCAATTCATTTGAAAAGGTAAAAAATGATTTTATTGCCATCTAATATTACATAACTTAAATACCTGAAAATTGCAAATAAATTTAAAACCAATGGAAATAACTGGTAAAAACCAAGTACCTGTTATATTATTACCAGTACCTGTTAACTCTCAAATTATGTGGTATCTAGCAATTCATTTAGAAAAGGTAAAAAGATTTTATTGCCATCTAATATTACACAACTTAAATACCTGAAAATTGCAAATAATTTAAAAACCAATGGAAATAACTGGTAAAAACCAAGTAACCTGCTATATTATGTTTCAAAGAGGTAAAAAAGATCATGTTGAAACTTCGAGCAATAGTATATTAATCCATGTATTCATTTTTTCTTCATTATTGTTTAAAACAATGGCTAAATTCAGTTATAGTGTTCTATATGATATATATTTTGAACGGAAAGATGAAAACGACATTATTTTACATATAATGAATAATCCATTCTTCAAAATATGCGACAAACAAGAAATTAAAATTCATAACTTAAAAATAAAAAACTTTTTAAATACTTTAAGAAAACGGTACAATCAATGTTCCAGAAACAAGAAATTGTTTTACTCACGCAACCAAGAATGGCTAAGAAATAAACTTATTTTAAAAAGCAATCAGTAACTACCACGGAAACTGGAAAAGGTGGTCGACCAGCAAAGCCATTTGATAATTGTAGTGAAAGATCACGAAGACGCAAGCTTAAACATATCAATGAAGAAGTTTCTTGTAGCATCATAAAGGATTCATTTCTGCATCAAATTCAACCATCGAAAAGTAAAAAGATTAAAATTGCTATCATCGAAAAAATAGTGGAAGCAAGCCCCAGACGCACAAAAAGGATTTTAGAAAGTATGCCGACACCAACTGAAGAAAATAAATTTACTCCAGAAGAAGCATTTGCACTATTTTTGGATTTGAAAAATGACTAAAAACCAATATACAGAATTGTGGAAGCGAACCAATGAAAAAAAATTGTGGAATTTTTCCATCATATCGAGGTATAGTTTTCTGCCAAAAAAGATTGCTTACCTTCACCAACTGTTATTAGTGTAACTTCAAGTTCAGCAGAAATAAAATTGCAGGATCTTCTTGAACACACTGCAGAACGATTATTAAAGACATTTGATGCTGACTATTTAAAGAAGTTTAAAAATTGCAGCATGACTTTAATTTCTAAATGGGGATGTTATGGGTCCTCTGGCCAGAAACAATACAAACAATGTAATGCGGAAAATTCATCAGATGCCAATTTATTCATGATTTCTTTCGTTCCATTACGTTTAACAAAAACTTATATTGGTTCAGAGCCGTCAACTTGTAGAGCTGCAGAGATAGATGTATGGTAGAATGAAATTCCCTCGTCAACAAAATTTGGTAGACCAATAAAGTTTGCTTACAAAAAAGAAACTAAAGATGTCATAACTGAAGAAGTTGGCAAAATAAGAGATGAAATTAAAGAACTTCAACCAGTGATATTTGAATTTAATGACCAATGCATCGAAGTTAAATTTAAAATGTCACTTACAATGATCGATGGAAAAGTTGCACAAGCTTTAACCGAAACAAAGTCTTCGTCAAGCTGCACCATATGCCAAAAAAACATCTAGTCAATTGAGCCAACCACCAACACAAGACGATAGTTTTAATGAAGCATATGAATTTGGAATGTCACCTCTTCATGCTAGAATTCGTTTTATGGAGCATATTCTTAAATTGGGATACGATCTGGAATTTGGCCCGTTAGGAAATTTGGAAAAAAGAAAGCAAAAAAAAAAAAAGATTATGAAGAAAAATACCGTGAGATAGGCCTTATAATTGACCAGCCAAAGCAAGGAGAAGGAAATTCTAATGATGGAAACACAGCAAGGAGATTTTTTTTCCGATCCAGAAACTGCAGCTTCTATAACTGGAGTAGATTATGATTTAATACGAACGATTCCAAATCATATTAGAAGTTATAGCATGTAGCAAAAAGATAGATGCAAAAAAATTTGGTCAGTATGCTAATGAGACAGCAACCCTTTATAACCAAAAATATTCTTGGAGACACAGTTCACAAAATTTTGTTCCATGGGGAACAAATAATTCAGCACAATATGCTTCCAATTGGAGATCTCTCAGAAGAAGCGCAAGAAAAAAGGAACAAAGACTACAGATTCTTTCGCGAGCACAATACAAGAAAAATTTCCAGATATTGTACTAATGAAGATCTTATTAATATTTTGTTGTGCACATCAGACCCATATATGTCCAGTATTCGACAAAAAAGGAAATCAACCTCATTAGAGTTAGATGAAGAAGCTAAACAACTACAGCAAAATGAAAATCAAAGCTATTTGGAAGAATTTTTTACTAATATTGTTTAATTAATACTAGTTTAAAAGATTATAATTTGTTTCTAATTTTAGTATAAATTTTTATTAATACATTTAAATAAAATATATGTGCACTTTAAATCAATAGTAAAAGTTTACTTAAAATTTTATCGATGTTGTGTTCTGTATATAATATATCCAAATGGTACTGATATTGTTGGGAATTTCAGTGTTATTTTTCAGTTTAAATCCTCACAAGAATTAGCTTTCTTCCAAAAAAGCCAACCTTTGGCCCCTGTGAATATTGAGACTAACTAAATGTCAGGGGCCAAATGTTGGCATTTTCTGACCAAAATTAAGTTTAGGAATAATAAATAAGTATTGGTTGTAAAATACGATTGAAGAAAATAAGAAATTATAAAAAAATACCTATTTAAAATGTCAAAATATTCAACTTTTATATGGAAACTCAACAAAAAATTAAAATGCATTTTTAACTCCACATTACTTATGTTCCTATCAGTCGATTTTTACGTTTGAACACGCACATTGAAGCTTAAAGTCCCTCCTATTGAACAAAACCAATTGCATAAAAAAATACCAATCCGGTCAAAAGTTATAGAGTTTTGACCGCTATCTCGCGAAATTGACCACTGTGCGACGAAAAGTTCATCACCATTTCGGAATACTTCATTGCCGATATTCCGGTTTACAATCATCCACATGTTCTCAATCGGGTTGAGATCGGGAGATTGAGCCGGCCACGTCATGATATTAATTTCATTTTCCTGCAGCCAAACTTTTACAACCCCCGCCGTGTGTTTTGGGTCGTTGTCGTGCTGGAAGTTCCATGAGAGTGGCATTTCCTATTCAGCATACGAAAGCATAACTGAACTCAAAAGATCTCTATAGATTGTGGCCGTCATTGTGCTAGACCTGAAAACCACGTCCACGCCATCACATTGCCGCCCCCATGCTTGACAGTCTTTTTACAATATCGGCATATGCCGTGTGAGACGCAATACAGGTGAAAGGCTTAAACTCCGATATTGTAAAAAGACTGTCCAGCATGGGGCGGCAATGTGATAGCGTGGACTTGTTTTTCAGGGCATGGTCTAGGGCCGATCCACAGAATTTCTACCAAAATGGACAGGTTTGTGTATTGGGACATTTTAGAATTTAAGATGTTCCCATATGCCGAGTGGAACATGCCACTTCGATGGGTGTTTCAACATGATAACGATCTGAAACACACATCGTAGTTGGTCAAGGAATCGAATCGCCCGATTTGAACCCAATTGAAAATTTATTTTCAATATTGAAGAGGAACTTTGGATCAAACGATTTTCCAAAAAGACGATTTGTTTTCGTGTCTGGAGGATGAATGGAAACTCATAGATCGAAAAATAATTGATAATTTAATAATCTGTGCGCCGCAGTAATAAAAATTAAGGGTTATTATACCAAATATTAAAAGTTTCTTAGGTTTTGCGCAGTGAATTTTAGGTTTTTTTTTGTTGTTGTACTATAAGAACCGTTAGGTGAGAGATAATTACCAATTTTTTGTTTTTTAATTTTGTATGACACAGTAATTAATGAAACTGCAATAAAACATTGAATTGAAATATGTTCATTTAAAAATGATTTGACTCAGAAGCTAAAATCAAACAGTGTTTTTAAGGTTTTGCCCAATACTGTATGCGCAAACGCTGCTCATATATTCAGATCAGGAGGAGATCATATATGGATATATATGCAAGTATATGGTATTTCATATTCGCAATAGAGGGCATATATGGGCAAATGTGAAAGTATCTGAAATTCCATATGTTCAAAAAGGACTCCTATATAAACATATACGGAAGTACTTGTGATTTCATATAGAAAGGCACTAATATTATATGGGCGAACATATGTATATGACAGGAATGGAATATGTTGTATCCAATGAGTTTTATAAGCCTATTTTAAAGACCGATTGAAAACAACTGCAATTCTTAATCTAACTCAAAAGGAATCTGATTCATATAATGGGTCCACCATCTAACGTTTTTTTTTCAACTAGTGCTTATTTCATGAGTGGTAACACTTAGCTCATGTCTGATTTGACAGATAATTAGTTTTATCCTTCCGCTGAAGGAATATGGTTGTGTATACGCTTGAACGCTGGGAAATATTGCGACATTACTTTGAAAATCATGGTAATGCTGCAGAATGCAGGTAATGTTGCAAAATGCAGAATGTGTGCGAAAATTGTGTACGGATTTTACGGAAAATGAGCAAGGAGTGGCCGTGTACAGTCAATGGCGATCGTTATCGGGCCATGTTGAACTAATTTTGGTTCAAAAAAATTGAAGAGGAGGATATTGGCAACATTTGGTTTCAACAGGACGTGACACACAGCCGAAGCTACACTTGATGTTTCGCGATCTGTTTTTGAAGATCGCATTATCAGCCGCAGAGCTGATGTCGTTTGGCCACCTCGGAGCTGCGATTTGACACCATTGGACTATTTTTTTGTGGCGTGCCATCAAAGATAAGTGTTACGCCAACAAGCCAGAGATAATTGACGCTTTAAAGGACAATATTCGTGAAGCGATTGGTGAAATACAGCTGCACACAATCGATAATGTGCTTAAAAATTTGACCGATGGTGTAGGCTACTGCATGGCCAGCCGAGGCAGCCATTTGAATGAAATTATTTTCCATTATTAACCGGAGGGATTGTACTTTCAAATAAAAAAAGAAATTTGAAAAAATATTCAGTTGTTTTTTTATAGCATTTTCAAAAAAAAAAAAAGTTATTTGGCGGACCCTTTATTTATTTTGTAACACATAACTAAATTTCAAGTGCATCAGCACACAATCCCCACTATTTACGGTACTCTCCTTGTCAGCACTATAAAATTGCTGCCTTTTAATATATTTCTATACAAAGTGACAACTTATCGACATTCAAAAAATTTAAATAGTTAACACTTAACATGCCCAATGTCAAATTTTTTATGGAATTTCGTAATATGTATAGGTAAAAAAAAAAAACAAGCACAATATTAACGCATTTAACTCTTATTTTAAAATTTCCCATAATACAGAAATGGTTTTTGCTAATTTTTTTAAATTGTTATTTTTGACAAATAAGTCCATACAATAGTAAAAAATGTTTTTCAGTAACTATTATTTATCTTACAGGCATACCTAAACAAGAGCGGAAAGCGGAACGTTTTTTACCGCCTAGCGTTAACGCTGAAATGTTATCCCTAAACAAGAGCGGCAACGCTACACTCAAAAAAAAAAGTTTGTAAAGTCAGCAAAAAATTTTGCTGAGTCAGTAAAATTTTTGTCAGGAGGATGCTTGCAAAAAAATTGCTAATGTAAGCAAAATCCTGCGAGCTGATTTTTAGCAACAAAATTAGTAGATTCAGCAAAAGTTTTGCTACCACTTAGTGGATTAGAAATAAAAAAGCCTTGCTAAAAATTAGTAAATTTATTTTGTGAAAGGCGTGGTAGAGAAGAATGAGTGTATTTTCTAAAAATCATAACTACATTGTAAATTTTCAATTTTTTGCTGAATTTTAGTAGACTGAAAAAAATGTAAAAAATTTGTAGAAAACTTGTAATTTAGTTAATTTATTTGCTGAAAGTCATAAAACATATTTTTGTGATTCTTTCAAAAATAATTTACAATAATTACGATATATAAAAATTTTCATTTTCCCACATTGACGACATGAATTAATTTAATATCTGAAAATATATATAAATAAATATATATAACATAACAAAAATTTTGTATCAACTACTAAATGATGCTATCTTTTAAAGGACGCAACTGCCGAAGATAATTATAGAAACGAAACGAAAAAATAAACAAAAACAAACGAAACGAAAAAAATAACTCTTTTTTTGCAATAAGAAAAAGGAACCATAAACATCATCTTTGTCTTTGGTGTATATGTTTGTTTGTAATTTGACCACACTAGATTATTAATCTATAAACATTTAGTTTAGAAATACATATTAAATTTAAATATTTTATTTTGTCTTTTATTTAATTAATAGACAATTATTTTCACAAGCCGGTGACAACGCAAAATTTAAGTTGTTTTAATTCTCAATTTTGTTTTATGTATGAAAAACAGATACAAAAATCTTCCATGGTTGATTTTTTTTATATGTCTTTTTAGAGTTGTACTTTTTAGTATCATTTTCCTCTTCTCTACTACATCTTGACATGCCGCGACATCTACTTCGTATATCTTTCAATCTGGTTGTCGTCCACACTATTAATGTGCTTATCGGCACAATTTTTTTAGCAAAATTAATTAGTAAAACATTAGTATAATATTAGTAAAGCATTAGTATAAAACAGTTAAGTGCTGAATAAGTATAACAAAAATTTTAGCTGAAAACACGATTTTAACAAAAAATTTGCTAAAAAATAGTATACCTGATTTACAAGACGTTTTACTAACTTTTCTACTAACTTATTTTTTTGAGTGTACGTCAAATCGATAAAAACAAGGTTATCAAAATAAAAAATATAACAACCCTGATTATTTTAACAACAAAGTACATTACAATAAGTGTGTTCGATAACACAAAAATTTTTAAAAATTTGTAAAAGTTTTTACTGGAAGGTGTTTGTTAACACAAATACTCAGTAAAAAATAGTAAGAAGAGAGAGTAAAATGACAGGTTGTTGACAAAAAACTTACAAGTTTTTACTGGATAAATTTTTGCCAGTAAGAATTTGTAAGAAGAAAAAACATATGATTGAAAAAATATGCTTGTATTTTTAGTAAACAAAAAAAAAATATTAAATTAAATTGTCTATGGATTCAAAGTGCAAAATATTAAAGAATTAACTATGGAAGATATTAAAAAACATTCTAAATTATTTCTGGTCGACAATTTCAATTAACTTTTATCTATTCCATAATGACCAGTTGATTTTTTTTAATATATGTTATTTAAAATCAGTTGTTTTATATATTTTACCAATTGTTACAAATTTTCCGTTCGTTTACTTTTTTGTAAATTTGTCTTACTCTCTGTAATTTTGTTACTGAGTAATTTTTACTGGACTTTACTGGGAAAGTAATCGAACACACTTTATATTGGTGTTTGTGATTTATGATTTGTGTTTTGTATGATAAAAAATATATATAAATAATAATATAATATATATTCCCTGCGGGAAATGAAGGGTCGATTGATCCAAAGTGGTAATTCTGTGATATATGATTGGGGAGCACGTCACGAAACTGGTGAAACCAAAATTGTGGTGCACCAAAAAGTGTTAATTTGGGTGAAATGTGCAATCACGTGACTATAATTATGGTGGCAAATCATTCACTGGTTGGTACCAGATACATCACGTAACTGAAAAAGTAACATAACATCAAAGTGTACTGAAGCAACTAGGGTCGTTGCAGTTGTAGTTGGTACTGGTCATTGAAGTGGTTAGCAGTGAATGAAAACATGGCAATTAGTACCAACGGATGCAGTTCCTTGACTGCTACAAAGTGGACTCAACACTGAAGGAATGTCAGATATGGTGATTTATCGCCAAACTTCGCGATCTTAAAACTCGTTTGGCAAGTTCATTTTCGAAATGCCGACTGACGATTTATCGAGTGAATGGAGATTTTACACATAAAATATTGATACAAAACTTATTCAAAAACTTAAAACACTTTACAAGAATATAAATTGCAATTTAAATATTTCTGCATATTGGTTTCGAAGTATTTGGTTTAGATATTTTACAAGATTTCTGGGAACGATTTGTCTTTCTCTGGGAACAAAATTGAAACTGAGTATATATTTTGTTACTCTGCTTTATAAGTTATACATTTAATTTGTGAATTGTTGCAGCTCCTTCTTTTTATAAAGATATTATTATGAACTAGAATTATAATGCAGAATCCGAAATTAAAATGTTCACGAAGTAATTTTAAGAAGCATTGAAAAATAAAAATTAGTAGAAAATGTTAGCAAATAAAAAAAAAAACTTGCAAAAAATCTATATTTTGAATATCCGGACTACTTGTCTAGTTTATGTACTTATCCAAACTTAAATTGTTATAATGAATTTAATGTTATAGATTTTTGTTGGGTTATAGACAAAACAAACTAATTTTAAAACTGATTTTTGTTGTGCCTTTTGGAAGGTTTTTTGAACAGGTTGTGTGACACGCTGTTTTGAATAAGTGCAGTGACTGGTTCCGGACGAGCTATTTAGCAACCCGTACATAATATGACATACGCTGAATAAAAAGTGACAGGTTACTTGCTAATTACTTTCCGCATGCCCGGCCTTTTATTATATTGTTTTTTATTGAAATTTTTTTTAAAAAAATTGGCAAAAAACTTAAAATGTATGAACGTTTATGGATGGCTAAATAAAACCATATATGCACATGTATGACCATATTTTTTCATATATGGACTAAAATTGATGGCAAAATATGATCATATAAAAATATATATGCTCATATATGAACTTTTTTAACCGGGTAGTTTAAAATATAGAAACATAAAATTTTCTACATATTTGAAACATTTAAAAAATTTATTAATCATTTATTTTTAGTAGCTTTTCTAAAAACATCGAGAGTTTAACTCTAAACGCAGTTATAGTCAAATAAATTTTACACTCATAACTTTACAAAACTTTGGTTGGTTCGAGATAAACTTAAGCTACATTTACATATACACTCAAAAAAAGTTAGTAAAACATCTTGTAAATCAGGTATACTATTTTTCAGCAAATTGTTTGCTAAAATTATGTTTTAAAACTAAAATTTTATTTATACTTAGTCAGGACTTAACTGTTTTGAACTAATGTTTTACTAATATCTTACTAATGTTTTACTAATTTATTTTGCTAAAAAAATTATGCTGATTAGCACATCAATAGTGTAAACGACAACCAGCTTAAAAGGTATACACAGAATGAATTAGATGTCAAGATGTAGTAGGAAATTTATTCTAAAAAGTACAACTCTAGTAAGACACATAAGACAATTATCCATGGAAGATTATGTATCTGTTTTTCATACATAAAACAAAATTGTGGATTTAAACAACTTAATCTCTTAATTAAATAAAAGAAAAAATAAAATATTTAAATTTAAAAAATATTAAATTTATATTTGTAGTCAAATTCAGTGGTCAAGTTGATAACAAATATACAGCAAGTAGACAGACTAAAGCGTAAGACAAAGACGTACATCATAGGTAAATTTTTAAGTTTCCTTTTTCTTATTGAAAAAAAGGTTTGAATATGTTACATTTTGTTATATTTCGTTTCGTTTCTATAATTCTCGGCGGCATTAGCGTTCCTTTTAAAGATAGCATCATTGTGACAAACATTGATGTAAGTAGTTGAAAGATAATTTTGTTTATGTTATATATAATTATTTCTATATATTTGCAGATATTACATTAATTCATGTCGCAAGGGTTTTTCAATTTCTAATTCACTAAGTTTTAGCAAAACTTTTGCTGAATCTACTAACTTTGTTGCTAAAAATCAGCTCGCTGATTTTCAGCAAAAGATTTTGCTGACATTAGAAATTTTTTTGCAAACACCCTCCTGACTAAAATTTTGCTGACTCAGCAAAATTTTTTGCTGACTTTACTAACTTTTTTATTTGAGTGTACCATCGAAACTCAGTTTCAATTAGATTTCAATCATATTTTAGTGTATCAAATGATACATGAACTCGATTTCGAAATCTAGTTTAAACTAAATTGCAAGCATAACAAAAACGCAACCATAGCAGATTTATTGCTAAATATTAATAAAATAAGATAGGCAATGCTAAATCGGTTAAATCTACAGACATTTTGTTATATTTGAGCTAAATTTTATAATCGGCTTAAATCAAAAAAAAAAAAATCTAAATATTTCAAAGTTCTCTTTATGCAAATCAATCAGCAGCCTACAATTCTTGAATGTAGCAAGATAAACAGTTTTTTTTGCATTTAACTAACTTTAAGTTAAATATTGCACAAATTTGTAGATATTACAGTTTTTGTTTGCTTTTTTTTTGTCGAAAAAAATCATACGTTTTAGAAACAAAATACACGTATAGTCGAAACGTAGCAGGAAGCATATTAGACACCTAGTAGAAAAAATTTTTGCTAAAGCAATTAAAAATTATTTCACACAGTCGTTGCAGGAAGTACTAACAAAATAAATAAATAAAGTAAGTAATAAATGCGACTGCCTACATTAAACTGTACTAAAATACGTGTCTCAACATAAACACAAAGTTGGCTACCCTCAACATAAAAACCATACGTCAATTTGGTAACGTTGTGAACCAGAGACGGAGGAGATAAGGAAATAAACAAAAATTTAAAAAAAATATTCTTAGTGTTTGTTAGTGTTTATCATATCTGAATATAGTTAATATACAACAACAGAAAAAAGTAATAAAAACAGAAATAAATCAGTTAAAGTTAAATTAAATTTTTTTTTTGCTAATTTCAGTAGTTTTTTCTACATCGTAATGTTTAGCTAATTTTTAGCAGATTTTCGGTTATTTTTACAGGTTTATGTAAATTAACATTTTTGTAGATAGCTCAATCTAATTTTTCAAAAAACCAGTATGAGAATGATTTTTAAAACTTGAAATTGATACCATAAATATCAGTGAATATTTTGACCTCAAACCCTAATTTTCTAAAAAATTGTAGATAACTCAGTTTGAATATAATACAACGACATGTTAATTCAAATATTTTATAATACATGATTTAATTATGATTTTATCTCAGTGTAATTAAATTTATTACTTTTATAGAAATATTTGTTTGTGTACTGTCTATTAACAATTTATTGTCTTAACCATATTTATAACAGCAAATCATATCATACATACCTAATTGGTTGTACACGATAAACACCTGTCTTTTGTGGGCCAATATCGAAGGCTTTAAACGACAATCGTTTCCCAGGCAACAATAAAGGATTCTTATTGATATCTTCTATAGCTAGTGGCAAACCACCAAGTGTGACCTGAAATTAAAATTAAATGAGAGTTTTTATTACACGTTGCTACAAAATATACCAAATTTAATACACTTGATGAGCGAACTAGTGGGTCGCCCTATGTTAGAATGTATGAACACTTTACATGTTCAGAAAGAAAATATTTATCTGGATGTAAAAGACGCTTTCTGGGCAAAAAATATCAAAAATTAGATTTTTTTATATTTTTAATTTAAACGAATTTAGTTTTTGAGAGGAAAAAGATATACAAATAATTTTGTTTGTTTAATCAATAATTTACTGAATTAAATATGTACCATTTTCAAAAATAAATTGGGCCCGATTTCATCCCAGTATTCGCAAAATATTGGATAAGAATTGGACTGAATTTGGAATATCAAATTTTTAAATGGGCATATCTCGGGAACTATTAGATATAGCCCACAAATGTAAGCATGTTTTCTGTTAGTCCCTACTAACAGATTACAAATGTGTAAATATTTTGCAAATTGGATTAGAAACAAAAAATGGCAAGCACTCAGAATGTTATATGCAATTTTATATTTGGTGGTCATATTGCCACCCCTGTCGGTTCGGAAGGTTAAAGATAAAAAAATAAGCTCGATATTACGTCACTTATGCCTATTACAAATTTTGTTGCAGTCGCCTTAATTATTTCCAAAAATATAGGGATATATCCCACTGTGTACTGGGACCCTATACTCAACAGATTGGGCTTTGCTCCTTTCTTTTTTGACTTTAATACTTTTTGGTATAATTCTATAACTTTTTTCTTGAATACAATATTTAGCGTAGAGGTATCCGGTATTGTGAATGAACCATTAATATTCTATGTTTTAAATGTAAATATAATTTATAAATACAATTTAAGTAAAATACTGTATTCCAATTGATAAACTACACAGTTCAACAAAAACAGAAAAAGGTGATGCATCTGTGTTGCGACCTACCATTTTTTAATGACTTTGGAACGCAGATCACGAATATAGCCTAAGAATTTTCAAGTCAGCTATAGTTAGAGAAATATCTACAGAAAGCTTTTTGTAGGAATTTTTGCTTTTTTGATAAATTTTTTGTGAAAATGTACAAAATTTAAAATAAGCCACAACTTCTTTACAAAATTCAAATAGAATGAACTATGCTTTCTAATCTAATATATTCCACGTTTCTAAAAGCGCGATAATTATCGCTTTTAAAGTTAAAACTTTTAATTTTTCATGATTTCTTTGATAAAAAATCTACAGCAAAAAGAAGATCCAAAATTTATTAGAAAAATCACTGGTTACTTAATTTATGAAACAAAAACTCGCGTTTAATAAAAAAATTGCTTAAACTACAAAAATTTTATATACAAGGGCGGATCAATAAGTCCGTGACTTTTCGAATTTCCCTCATAGTTATATGAAATTCAACACTGCTTACATCAAGTACCGCCTGTTAATAGACTACTGCCAAATTTTGAGCAAGTTCCGTCATTTACTTTGCGTTTAACAGCTGTTAAAAACATACAACCTCTTGGATTTTTTATAATGGAAAAAAGTGAATTTCGAGTGCTCATTAAATATTCTTTTTTTGGGAAAAAAAAACCATCAATTGAACCAAGGAAAAGCTTGATAAAGACTATGGGGACTCTGCATCATCGATTTCAATGGTAAAAAGTAGTTTACTGACTTTCGTTGTGTTCGCACAAGTACAAAGGACGCTAAACGTTCTAGACTGCCAATTGAGGGCAATACACATGAAAATATCGAAAAACCCACGATATGGTGTGGCCGATCGAAGAGTAAAAGTGCGCGAAAAAAAAAGTGAGATGCCATAGACATTTCATATGGCAGTGTAGTTTCGATTTTAAATGACCAGTTGGGTTTAAGAAAGCTGTCTGCAAAATAAACTTAATCGTGGCCAATAAGCTGATGGCAACAGTTTTTTGGGATGCACGCGGGATAATCCACATTGTAAGGGCACTTGCCTCACATTTTATTGTAATTTTTTTTATATTTTTTTTTATAGAAAACTTGTCAAGTTTTTTGAAGTATTTCTTTTTATACATATTTTACACACATTTTATACACGTTAACATATTTAACACCGCCATCTATTTGTCATAGCTTCAAAATGCAACTAGCCAACACTATTTTATTTTGATTTTTTTTTTGTTTCTTTCTTTGTATTAACTCCTTTATATACTTGGAACGAAAACGTTAGATTTTCAATTTTGCAAAATCACGCCACCAAACTGAGGTTTCTTTTGAGAAAACGAAGATACAAATCGCCATTATTCTGCTAAAGTGTCGTACAGTGAAGTTCTATTCCAAAAAAAAAAATAAAATTTCTAAAAGTTCTTTTGAAAAGTGATTTTTTTATTCAAAATTAATTTTTTTAAAACCAATTTTATTAAGGATATTCTCCTTAATATTCATATTTTCTTAGGGGACAAATCCTTAAATAAATGTAAGTTTATTTTTATTTAATTAAATTGGTTTCATATATTTCTAAATGAATTTTATAAAATTTTTAAGTAAATTAATTCGTTTTCTGTTAAACAGCTCGTAAAAAAATTAATCTCTACAGAGACACTGGCTTTGCAAGAGCAGAATTTCTCAAATTTTAATTGGCGTAATATTCTTGCCAATTTTAAAAATAAAAGGTATTTTCTACTGACTAAAATAAAATTTTGGTCAAGATTTAATAAAAATTGTAAAATTTATAATTTTTCTAGAAATCTTGGATTTTTCACTATTTGGTGTGTGGTGATTTTTGCGTTGTTGTTTTTTATCTAAAGGTGCCAATTCAATAAGGTAATTCTTTTAATTCAATTCCTCTCATATTTTTTTTTATTTTTTTATATCAAATCTCATGAAATTAATTTTGTTCATAGATTTGGCACCTAATGGTAAATTACCAACAACAAAATCTAATTGAAGTTTAATCGAATCTCTCAAGAAGTTTTTTTTATAATCTCCTCAGCCTAGTTGATGTAAAAGAGAGTTTGGCGTCTTCAGTTGTGGTTGATCTTCAATTCAGGCATCAGCAAAAGAAATTAATATTCGTGGTGTTGAACAAAAAAAAATATAAAAATCGTTAAAATCAGTGCTAAAAGTGTGTAGAATGGGTAAAAAAAAACAAAAGAAATTATCAAAAGTGGTTTGTAAATTAAAAATTTGCTTAGAAAAACTTCAATAAGACCTAAAAACTAAAAAGAATTAATTAAAATTAAAAATGCACTAGAATTAAAATAAAATTTCCAATACCTAAAAAAATATTAAATCCCAAACAAATTTAGAAATACATAAATATTCTAAATACTAACAAAATATTGCTCATAAAAACTGGAAAAAATTGCTCTAAAAAATAAAAATATTCAAATTGTTAAATGTTTAAAATATTAAATTAATAAAAAGTGAATTATAATTTACTTTAGAAAAAGAAACAAAAGAAGAACAAAAAACTCAAAAATTCCGTAGTGCAAAAACAATATAAAAAGAGAGATGGTTAATTTCTAAAAAAATATGTTACACCAGGCAACAAATTTAGTGAATAATTGTTTTTTTATTAGAATTTTTTTTATAAA
The DNA here is from genome assembly GCA_021234595.1 of Delia radicum. Lineage (NCBI taxonomy): Eukaryota > Metazoa > Arthropoda > Insecta > Diptera > Anthomyiidae > Delia > Delia radicum. Next base: position 113,095,034 of record CM037854.1, on the reverse strand, counting down.
TCGAAAATGTTTAAAAACTATATGAAAGCTAAAAACCTATAAAAAAACATAGTGACATTAAAATCATTTAAATTATTACAATTACTAAAAAAAAAAAAAAAATATGTATGTTTCATAAATTAGAAATTTTTGATAAAAATTTTCTAACGAAAAAATTTTAAATAAGTGAATTTTTAAAATAATATGTTGCATGCATAAATAATGATTTAATTATAAAATAAAGTGATAGTTTTTTTTTCAAAATGATAATAATTTCACAATACTAAATTTTCTTTAATAAGAGTTAATTTTTAAATTTCGGTGTTTCCCAGTGTTGAATGCCTTTTGGTTTTTTAACAATACTCTTGTATAAATGTTAAAACCACATACACATTCTAACTCTTATATTCACTAGTTGAAAAATATATATATAGGCAAATTTGAGCTCTTGTTCTTGCTCTAGTTTTTTGTATATTCATCTGGCAATGACTCCTGTCTATTTTGTTTCTTCTCCATGCAATTGTATTACTCTTTAATTTAAATTATTTTTAAAAATCGTGAAATTATTAACATTTTAAAATTAATAAAATAATTATATTTTTTTTTGTGAAAACGGAAGCGCGGCTAATAATATGAAATTAGTTGTTTTAAATTAACATCAAAACGAATACGACAACAGAGTTTAAAAAAAAATAAAAAAATTAAAACATTTTAATTTTCTCTTAAAATGAAGCAAAACATTTCTTAGCAACATTTCTCTTTAACATCATTACATTACAGTACTCGTCAATTACAAAAACATGCTGAACCCTGAAAGATCTTTCATCGTTGAAGCTGTAACAACAACCACAATGTAAGTCTGGTTTTTTGTATTTTTTTTTATTACTCTTTTTCTCATTTAATTCTTTTTTTACTCTCGGTGTTTATTTAAAAAAAATAAAAAAATAAAATAAAAAAAGACTTTTCGTTAAGTTGTTAATTTACCAAATTGCTTAACGTGACCGGCATAAAATCGTTTGTATCTTTAACCAATGATTTTCTTTTCTTATTAATTAGAACGCTAAATTTTTTAAAATATTTAATGAAAATTTTGCAAGTTAAACAAATTCAATTAACTTAATTTATATAAAATTTGTTAGATTATAAAATTTTCGCGGGTATAAATTTTGAAAATGCTAATTATAAATTTAATTTTTCTTAAAGTACGTTTTACCGGTAATTAAAATGTTTGTACCGTTTTATTCCGTTTTCAAAATTAATTTAAAGATTCGTTGCTATAATTTAAATTTATTTTGATTTATTATTTTTGTTTTATAGTATTTATATTATATTAATTATTTTTTTATATTTCTTTATGGATTTTGAAAATTCTAATGATAAAATTAAATGAGATTTTAGCATTTAAATTAATGATATTATTAAATTTGAATTACTTTTTAATTTTAAAATGAATTTTCTATTTATAAATAAAAAAATGTTTTTGGGTTAAGATTTAAATAATCTGTTTGATTTTTAACTAGTCGGTAAAGGACTTGTTGTGACCGAGTTATGGGATCACAAAAATATTCTATTAGGCATTTATCCATTTATTGTGATCATGGTAGGGTGGGCCGATTTTTGTCTTTTTACATCTGTTGACAATTTGTTTTTTTTCTTTCGTGAAAATCTGTTTAACTTCGAACCTCAAATCTTTTCTTTCTTTTTTCAATATATTGTTCTATTTTTCTACCCTCCTTCTCCAACCCTTGCACGCAAAACAAAATTTAATTTGTGGCAAGTTGATATGGATGCGATAGTAGCAACGAACCTACCCTCCGACGAGTAATAAGGCCGGTACTATTGCGTGCACCCGCTACATATGGCCTCCTCTAACACCTTTCAACAAAAGCACTCACCTTGTATGCTACAACATCGATTAACAGTAAACGGGAAAACAATAAACGGCGAATATTATGCCAACTTATTGGACCGATTTAACGAGGATTTAAAAAAACGACCCCATATGGCCAAGAAATGTCTATTTTATGGACTTAGAAAAATCCAAAATTTTGTAAGGGTACAAAAATTGGAGAAACGTTGGACTAAGTGTATTGAGCTAAAAGAAGATTATGTTGAAAAATATTTTTTTTTTTTTTTTTAAAAAAAAAAAACTGTGTTTCATTCAAAAAGTCACTGACTTATTGACTTAAAAATATGGAGTCAAAAAATACTAATTTATAAATATCATGTGTTAAAATTTTTCAAATTCTATTAAGGGGTTTTAAATTATTCGCAAAATAGAAAAGTAAGTGAAGTTTTCATTTCAGTTGCAAGGATATCCTACTTCCTGCAGTCAATCGCAATAAATTTATATGGTTCCTAAGTCTCAAAGTACATAATTTGAAACCTCATTAAAATTTATTCGTAGATTATTCAGGTATACGAAAATATAAAAAAATTTAAGAAAAAACTTGATTTCTGAAAAAGTTAAAATCGCGAATGTTTTGAAAAGTACTTCTTATATCAAAATTTTGGGTTATATTCGTGATCTACGACCTAAAATCTATCAGAATTGATAAGTGTCTTCTCCGATGCATTTTTAGTGTTTAACTGTCTTATTTGTTAACCATGTCAAAACAGAATTTTTGCTTAATTTAGGCAGCGCTTTCAAATATTTAATTTTTAAATTTATTTTGTGAAACTATTGAAATTGCTTTGAGCCTTACACATGTTGAAGGTATTAACTCCAAAATCTAAGACAAAAAGAAAAAATTTTGCTAATAAAACAGGGATTGTTCATCAAATTATAAATAACTACAAAGTTTTTGTTATTTAAAAGTATACATTTCTGTAAAAATGCTTTTATTAAAGAAACTTTTCATAAAATACCCCTGGGTTTAAAATTATTATTTTCACAAGTCGTTCTAATTTTTAAGATTTACCTTTTTGCTTAACATACATTTCGTAAAAATAAAATCAAATTCTCCCTTGGCTGCATAAAAGGAAGTATTTATAAATAAACAAAAATATAATCTTTTGATAAAATACGTCAAAGTACTTTTTACAAAGAAACGTTTTTTTCCAATTTGTTATAATCGGCCTTATTAAGGTTGTTGTAGTCGAATTCGAGAGTATGTCGAATTTGCCGAAAATTTATTAAAAATTCATTATTTTTATTTTGTTTGAATCTTCCTTTTATAAATTCAAATTACACAGCAGACATTAAAAATTGTATTTCAGCTTATATTTTTTCTTCTATTTTATACGAAGATAGAAGCGAACAAAAAAAAATTGGTGTTTTAAATCTTATTAGTACAATATGTCAAATAATTGTATATAAAGTAATTATGATAAGAAATATATTTATTTATGTGAGTATTACTAAATATATTGTTTTTTCTTTCAGCCCTTAAATATATTCATACAAATCTACGAATCAAACAATAACACATACAATCTTCATCATGAATAATTTTAATTTTCATTGCACATTAAAGGTAGAAAAAACATAATTTTTATTTTTAATAAACATTATATCAAACTTGTTTGTTCATTTGTTTAGTTCCCCTAATCACATATCCAAATTTAATGAAAATCTGAAAAAAATATTCTAAAAACTTACTATTGGTTATTTTTTGGTCAAAAGTGGAAAAATTAACCCTATGGTGATCGAGTTACATAAAATACTTATTTTTATTAAGTGGATTTTTTATTTTATTTTTCAATTTAAAAGCTTTGCAATCTTGTAGTTATAATTATAATTACTTTTCATGTCTCTTTTCTGTGGTCTAAGTGTTAAAGGGTTTTTAAATAAAAGCAAAGATAACACTGCGCTACGAAATTGACCACTAAAATCGACAACAAAGTCGGACACACTTATTTAAATTGCGTACCCAGTTTTTTCACTTATGAGAATTTTTTTTTCCCAAATTTGCATTAAAATGTTCACCTTTTAACGCAGTTTTTTATATATAAAATTTTAAAAATCAAATATTTTATATTAGTTTTTTATGGTAAACAAGTAAATCCGCGCTTTTTTTCTCAGTTTTTACTATATTTTAGGACTTTTGCATAATTTATCATGCCTTTTCGCGATCTATCGAAGCATTTTTGTGCTTATGCACAAAAAAGACAAATCTGACCAATTATTTCCTTGCGAAAAGTTTTAAATGCAAAACCGCCAATTTTTAAAGCCATTTTCTTGAAATATGTACCATTGATTAAAAAATTAAGTACACTCAAAAATAAAATTAGCAGAAAATTTTGCTGAATCAGCAAAATTTTAGTGAGCGAGCTGATTTTTAGCATCAAAATTAGTTGATTCAGCTAAAGGGTTGCTATCACTTAGTTGATTAAAAATTAGAAAATCGTTGCTATAATAAATATTGCTGAATATTAGTAGACTGAAAAAAACTCAGACAATTTGTAGAAAATTATATTTGAGTTAAATTATTTACATATTCATAGTTTTCAAAAAAATCGTCATTTAATAAAATGACCAGTACCTCGAAAACTAGGCGAGATATTGAAAAACGCAAGAAATCCGATAATACAAATGAGATAGGTTAGGGAGGGAGCCTAAGAAATAATTTGTATAAAATTGCCAAAGGGTGACTTATGTATATAGTTATGTTTAAAATTTTGTTTTCCTTTCCATTTCTGTTTCAGTGTTTAGTGTTCCAAGTCCACTCGTTAAACTCATGATCATTAAAAAGAGAACGAGCACTAATATCATTTATATTCACTATTTAAGATTTTCGAAAATGATAATTGTCAACTGTAATTGTATTCCTTTAATTGATGCATTACTAATGGTAATGAAATTTAAAATCATTGCCATTGATCAATCAAATCAAATCAATGAAATTTTTTGTTAGAAAGTGTTTCGCAACCGTCAGATAATGACAATCGTAATTATTTTTTATATTAATTACTGTAGAATATTACTTTAGTTAGTCTCTTTACAGGAAGAAGAAGAAGAAAACATTTTTATTGAAAAATTTTACGGACACAAGGGATACACCAGACTGCCGCAGTTTCGTCCTCCTCCTGGGACTCGTCAGTGGTTAATTTATGTGTCAATTGAACAAAGTATTTTTATATTGTTAATTTGCTCTATATGGAAATCTTTTAATTTTTTTTTGGTGTCGTACTGTGATTTGAACTCACTGCCTTAGCATCAAGCTATGCATCGTAATCTCACCTCTTAACCAGTTGAGCCACGGTCGACACAGCGATGACTGTAGCTAAAGTGGAGTTTGGTCACACTACGTACACACAAGTATTGTTTCGATCAGAGTAGACAGAATTAACTAATACCAATGCACAATTCATTTCTCAACTAGAATGCTTTTTCTTCTTTATCCTATCTATTTTTCACAAATAATTATCACGTTTTATGATGCGCTTTATTCACATACAATAGTTGGATACCAAGTGTAGGTTAGATATTGAGTCGCCGTTAAGCAAGTTTCTTCAAATTTCATGTTAGAAAGTGTTTTGCAACCGTCAGATAATGACAATCGTAATTAATTTTTATATTAATTACAGTAGAATATTACTTTAGTTAGTCTCTTTACAGGAAGAAGAACACATTTTTATTGAAAAATTTTATTTATTGTCATTAGTCAAAAAATTACTAATGAGAATAATTTTATTACAATTAATATCAATGAAATGGTAATGAAGTCCCATGTATGTTTTAAAATAATTTTTGAAAAAGTTCCATTGAGAAAGGCCAACCATTTTTTTTAAATATATATATGACTACTCTGTATAACTGTTTCTTAACTATTTTTTATTTACGATTATGTCTTGAGGTTGAACTATTTTATGGTTTTTAGATTCCTCAATTATCTTTATACAGTTGAAATGTATGGCCATTTAAAAGTACTGGATTGAAAACGTAACAATTGATCTACTATATTTACGAACAAATTCTAAAACACTTCTACAGTACGTATGAGTGTTATTTATTTAGTGTTAAAATTAAATAACACTCATACGCCATAGGATCCAACTGTTGTGGCTAGCATAGTGTGATATTTGTAAAAAACGGATTTTAATAGAAATAGAAATTCTAAACAAATTATCCGATCGGTATGAATTAGCTTGAAAATTGTAATGGAGGTGTTAAGCTTTCCAAGTATAGCAAGTAGATCACCCAGTTTTATTACAGGCTGAACTTACAGTGTGTTAAAGGTTACTTCCTCGTGTATAAAAAACATGTTAGGACGTGTTTTTCGTAAATGTTAACTGATTTCTAAAATTTTTAGCAAGTAGTAATATATGTAGACACACAAAGACGTAACAAAACATGTTTATAGTGACGCATCATCTAATATACTTTAAAAAAAAAATAATACTTTTTCCGTAAAATTAATATAAAATCTGTAAGATGATATAGAGTCGCCATCAGAGTTTAAAATTTAGCATATCAAAAATGTTTGTTGAATACCTGCTAGCAAGATATTTTGAACACATTAATTTTTCTCACATTCCTAGCAATATATATTCAACTGTGGTGATAGCATGCTACGAAATTATTTTATCTTCGACAGTTGCGTGCTGGCTCAGCAGTATTAGCATTTTGTTTGAATTTTGATATGTGCTGTGGTAGTCCTATACTGTGCCGACAGTTTGAAAATATTTTGCACGTTGCTATTAAATTATGAAATTTATAGCAAAACACGACTACTACAGTATTTATTTCAAAACTCTTTTCGCAACACTGATTATTCTATGGTATTATTTAATATTGTATATTGTGCTGCTGTGGCTGTGGCAAGACATACATGTATACATTGTGTATTCATTAACATATCTACAAAGCATTAAAGTAAAGTTCGGGGAATCCCATTTATTTTTTTACTGTAGTAGTCATTTAAATAAATATTTTATTAAATATGTTCACCACAGCAGCAAGAAATATTTTCATACCAACACATAATATCAAAAATTAATTAAACAGCACCATATAAATGAATTTCGACAGCACTATAAAATTATAGAAATAAAATTCAGCTATTGCTGTAACACCGCACAATCAAAACAAAATACACGTAAGAAATAATTTCATAGTATACTGTGCCGACAGTTTGAAAATATCTTGCACGTTGCTATTAAATTATGAAATTTATAGCAAAACACGACTACTACAGTATTTATTTCAAAACTCTTTTCGCAACACTGAAAATTCGATTTTTATTCGAAATATTGAATTTATTTGCACAAAAGAACAACCGTTAAAACAAAAACGAAAATAAATTTTGACTTTTCTTTTTATTCGTTTTTATCACATTGTTTTTTAGTTCTGTTTTTCTTATAATTTAATTTTCTTCATTAAAACTTGAAAGCAATTTTTATTTTGTTCAAATCAATTTTTATTTTATAGTAAGTCCATAGCTTTACCATTTGAGCCAAATCAAACTGATACAAAATGTATCACATGCTGGGCTTCCACTTATAAGTATGTTTTCAGCAAAACATGTTTTTTGTGAGAAAAAAATTATGGGAAATGTTTACAAAACATGTTTTGTTTCAAAACACGTTCAAAACACTTCCAGTGGAAACGTAGCAATAAATTGAATTGTATTTTTTTAAGTTCAAATTATTTTTATTTTATTTGAATCTTCCTTTCATAGATTCAAATTACCCAACAATCATTAAAAATTGCATTTCAGCTTTTGTTTTTTTTTTTTATTTTATACGAAGATAGAAGCGAACAAAAAAAATTTGCTGTTTTAAATGTTATTAGTATAATATGTCACATAATTATATATATAGTAATTATGATAAGAAATATATTTATTTATGTGAGTATTACTAAATATATTGTTTTTTCTTTCAGCCCTTAAATATTTTCATACAAATCTACGAAAACAAACGAATCAAACTATAACACATACAACCTTCACAGACGGGCAAGAATGATCAAGAAAAAGTGAAATATAAAAACGATATTAAGTGTGTTTATGTTATGTTTTAGAATTATGTAGTTCATGAGAGAATCAAATAAAATTAAGAATATTTATAATTTATGTTCATTAAATAAATAATTGGTGAAATGGTAGTTACAAACATTTTACTACAATTTCTCAGCGCTAACTAATTTTTGCTACTAATTTTATTGTACTAATATTAGTTAAGCTTAGAATTTTTTTTGCTGATTTTAGCAAAACGGTTTTTTCGCATTTTACAACAATTGTACTAAAATTTAGTAGCGGCTACTAATTTTTTCTACTAATTTCATTATACTACAGTTCAGAAGATATAGTTAAATTTCCCGTAATAACAGCAACATTGCCCGTCTTTTTTTTCATAATATAGGCCGTATTTTCAAATTTTATTTTTCCAAAAACATGTTTTCTTTAAAAATTCCGATTTATTTAAAATTAATGGAGAAACGCTGTAAAACAATAGGCCATAAATCAAGAGTTCGGTTTACCAGATATAAATGTAGTATTTTTTGAAAAATATATCACCCATAACAATAAAAAATAATATCACTATTAGAGGGCTATATTACAAATAAGGAATGATATGAGTCATAAATTAAGCATATTTGACTCTTATGTATGAGAATGTTTTAAATAAATGAATGAAGGAAATTCCACTAAAAAATTAGCACATATTGTAAAATATTTTCATTTATGACTCAGAAATTTGAGCGCTCGAAACTTTATCATATTTCAGAGTCATTTATGAGCCATAACTTCTGGGCGCTCAGAGCATGTTTACAATTTTTTTTAAATTTTCCCACTACTCATAAAATACTCAAAAATTAATCACAAAATGACTCCGAAAATTCTTAAATTTCCAATAATGCTCGTATTGATGAGTTGTGGTATAAAAGCGGTGATACAAAAGCTCTTCGGTAAAAGTCGTATCGAATCTGAATGGTTACCTCAATCGAAAAAAGCCGTAGTAAGCATCGATAATATTAAAAAGACAATGTTAATTTAAACTCAAAACAAAAAAAAACTCACTTTTTATATACCGGTGGATGAGTCTTCAAAGTACTCTTCATTTGAAAGTCAATTTACTCATATGTACGAGTATGAAAAACAGAGAAATGTTTTTCTAAAACTACTAAAAAAAAAAAAGATTATTATTATGCTGCAATAAAATCTGCTAAAATTTGCAAATTTTTTTCTAAAAATATTTGTTAGATAAGAATAACTAAAATAAATCTGTTTAATATACAAAAATGTTGTTAACTTCAGTGACAAATTTATCTGATAAAATCAGTAAACAAAATTGCTAAATATTATTCGACAAATAATATCGCAAAAAAAATGTGAAGCTTAAAAATTTTTTCTGAAATCATCAATGTACAATTTTAAGCAAATATTTGTGTTTGTCCAACTTTGGGCTGTCCTGAATGTGCCTTGGGTTAGATCAATTAATTTCTCATATGAGTTCAGAAGAAATTATAAGAATAATTGTCAAGGGGAGAAAAAATAAAAGGCAATTATTAGCGGACTTGTGTACAATGGGTTTTATTACGCAGTTCAAGTTTACCTTATTCCGGAGGGCGAAAAATCGAAGGACGACTTATTGGCGAACCATAAAATACCCTTCGTTTTGCTATCTACTTAAAAAACTGGAATTATTGTTCAGTGGCAAGATAAACAATAATTCACCAAAATAATTCACAATAGTATTTTACATAGTTTACATTAGTTTTAAAAGTGTAGATTATACTTAAATTCACATGTTAAGTAAAAATTCAAATTCAATAAAACTACTTAAATTATGAGTGTATAAAAGTAGGTTATAAAGTGTTGATTTTAGCAAAATATACTGTTTTTTGCATACAAAAAAAATTGTAGGTAAATATAGCAAAAATTTTGTTGAATTTACAGTTGTTATTTGCTATTTTTTATAAACAAATATTTTGCAAATGTTTTTGCTGATTTTAGTACAGTAAATTGTTATTTTCAATTAACTGAAATTCAACTCGTATATTACTAATATTTTGTAAATTTAACATTTTAATTTATTTATATGTTCTCATCCTACTAATAAAAACACTACACTAATAAAAACAAGTTAGTAAATACTTTAGCTAAACTGATAAAAAAAAGTTTAAAAAAAATCACAACCAAAATGTATGCCTGGAACCGGGATCGAACCCGTAACCTTCCACATACAAACTTTTTCAAACAAAGTATCATATTAATAAAATACATATTTAACCAGTTGTTAGACTTTTGAGGCCTTGGCAATATTTGACTGGATTGCACTGGGAAAGCACTTTCTTTCAACGTTGGCCAAGTGTTCTCAGCCAATTCTTTGCCAATATTTTTTTTTTGTGGATCACTGACATTATTGTAATACAAACACTGGTAAAACAGTTTTTGAAAATGCTGGTAAACTAGTCGTAAACAAGGGTTCTGCCAGTAATTGATTTACAATTCCACGTTTACTCAGTGGTTTGCCAGGGCTTATTTTTTGTATCACTCGCAGTTTCTGAATGAGTAATTTAATTGTTTTCGTGAGAGCCGTGGTAGAGAAAAGTTAGCATATTTCCAAAAATCATAATTTCTTGTAAAATTTCAATTGAATCAGACTACAATTTATTTTAATTAACTTTATTTTCGATTTTTTTAATGTGAATAAAAATCTGCCCTAATTTAGCAAAATATACTTTTATTTGAATTTTACTAAATTTAAGGTAAATATAGCAAAAAATTGGTTGATATTACAGTTTTTATTTGCTGGTTTTAGTTTCCAAGTTTTTAGTAAAAGTTGAAGCTAATTTTGGCAGTTAACCAAAATTCAATTCGAATATAAATAAAATTTAGTTTTAGTTTTGCTGTTCTTATTTTATTAATGTTTAGCATAAAATTTCTGCTAATTATAGCAGTTTTTCCACACCTAAACTATTAAAGCTAATTTAAGAAGTTTGCATTCTCCTATTTCGTAAAGTATTAGCAACATCGTTTAAAATGTTATTCGTTATAAACATTTTTGGTAGATAAACTAAGAAAAAAAAAGTAATCACAAAAAACTTTTAGTTTTTAAACTTAAATAACTCTTAAAGTAAAAGAGAAAATCCAGCACTATAAAAACGAACACAACTTCAGGCTAAAAATTTTAGAAGCCGATTCACATTTACAAAAGATACACACCCTAAAAAAATGTTTATACACGAGGTAAATGTTGACACCTTGAAAGTTCAGCCGTAATAAAGCAGGGTGCCCTAGTTGCAATACTTGGAAAGACGTCCTTTTCAATTTCCCATTTGTTTCATACCGATCATTAGTTTAGAAGTTCAATATTTATTACCATTTTTTTTTTATATTTTTTTTTTCAAATATCACACTGTGCTAGTCATAGAAGTTGGATCCTGTGGCGTATGAGTGGTATATTTAATTTTAACAAGAGCTGCAGGAGTGTTTTAAATTAATTATAAAAAATAAAATTTCTCCTATTTTTAAATCTACATTGTGCCTATAATTATACAAAATTATATATTTTTTGAATATCTTTATCCGTTTAGTATTCATATTCGGTCCAGTGTTTAACTTTGGTTCCAGTGGTTTTCGCCAGAGGACGTTTTAAGGTAAAAAATGAGCTAAATAGCATAACATATTTTTGACATTAGCGCACAAAAACAATTTTTTATGGCAAACAACAACTTTTGGATCACAAAATAATACTAAAGTGAATGAAAACACTCGCAGTCACAACAAGATGAGAAGATTTTGGAAAGATTCTGTATTACCATATGGTAGCTATGGACTTATTCGTGTTATAGCACTATTATAGCACTATATTCTTATTATTGACAAATGTACTTTAAATCGCCATTAGTTGATAAAAAAAAGTCGAGATGACCTACGTTGCCACCCTGTGGCTTATTCAGCATAAAGACAGGGTGACTAAATTATTATTTTTTTAAAAGCCTAACTTCTAATCTGTAATTACACATACGATTCGTTCCAACCGCTTAAGTAGTTAAGAAGTTGCATATTAACTACCACGGTTTCCAGTTTCAAACTACAGTATCTTTATATTTACTCAAGGTTAAAAACATGCGCATAAATAGGAGTCAAATACGTTCATTTATGACTCTAGAAATTTAAGAGCTCGAAAAATGATCATATGTTAGAGTCATAATTTATGAGAGCTCAGAAATGTGTTGGCTGGGCCTTATTTCAAATATTTGAAAATAAGTGGCAACTTTGCACTATGGTTTCGCAGAACACATTTCTTGATCAAAATTACATGTTTGAAATAGGATTTGGGTGAAAATCATATTACTTTCATGCCTTATTTGTAATATAACCTATTAAAGTGTTATACTATATTTTATTGTTATGGGTGATATATTTTTCCAAAAATATAACATTAATATCTGGTAAACTGAACTCTCGATTTATGGCCTATTGTTTTTCATGCATTTCTCTATAATTTTAAATAAATCGGAATTTTTAAAGAAAAGGTGTTCTTGAAAAAATAAAAATTTCCTAAAAAATTGTAAAAAGGTGCAAAATTTTACAAATTCAAAATAAGGCATACGCTAAGAAAAAATAAGTTCGTAATGGCTACTGGAAATGTTGCTGTTAACACGGGAAATTTCATTATTTTGAGCTTTGAGGATATTTTTTTTTTTCGCTAATTTTATCAACAGGTGAACTGTGGAATAATGAAATTAGTAGAACATATTAGGAACTGTTACTAACTTTTAGTAACATTTTTGTAAACTGCAATTCAAAACCATTTTGCTTAAATCAGCAATAAATATTACTAAATTTTTCTAATATTATTACAATGAAATTAATAGAAAAAATTATTAAGAGCTACTAAATTTTAGCAAAATGTTTGTAACATACTTTCAACAATTATTTATTTAATAAACACAAATTATAAATATTATGGATTAAATTTTATTCTCGCATAATTACACAATTTAAAACACAATATAAATACACTTAATATCGTTTTTATATTTCATTTCTTATTTTATTTTTCTTGATGATTCTTGCCCATCTGTGAAGGTTGTATGTGTTATTGGTTGTTTCGTTCTTCTTCATTGATGGCATGTAGATTTGTATGGAAATGCTTTAAGGGCTCAAAGAAAAAAATATATATTTACACTCTAATTAATTCTGTTGAAATTTACCCAACTTATAATAGGAAACTATACTCCTACTATAAGTTGGGTAAATTTACTCTATGCGTGTAAATGAAAAAAAAATACACACATTACGTGTAAGTTGGTCAACAAAAAGTGTGTAAATGTACTATGCAAGTGCGTAAAAATGTAATAAAACTTAGAAATAAATGAATAATTTTACTGAATTGTTGAGTAAAAAAACATGCTTTACTTGTAAATATACGGATAAAATGCGTAAAAATACATTTTTATGCGTAAAAACCCCCTAAAAATGCGTTTATTTGCCTTGCGGTAAGAAAGAAAAATAGCCCAAAAAATGTTTCAAATAAAACAAAAAATTAGTTTTTAGAAAGAGTTTTATTAATGTGTTGTATAATAATAAATTTAATAATAAATATTTGTATATATGCAAGTGGTTGTACATATACAGAGCTTCAAAGATTGAATTCTATTTTGAAAAAATCAAATCCGATTTTTTTAAATCGAATGATTTTTTTCTTAATCAATCGCAGAGAATTTATTCTTTGGAATTCAAAATTTGCCAAAATTGAAAAATCGCCAGAAATAAAAATATCTCCAAAAATGAGAAAAATTGCTAAAAGTAAAAATATCGCCAAAATAAATATAATTCCAAATTTAAAAACGGCAAAAGTAAAAAAATCTCGAAAATTTAAAAACAAAATCACCATAAATGATAAAAAAATGGTTCAAATTGGAAAAAGTTGTCCGTGTTATTTATTTATCTCGGTTAGTTTTTGAAACATAGGCGATGTTTCAAATAAATAGTCTTTTTTTATCTGCGATGTTTACTTTTCGAGAAAAACGCAATTTACGAATTTAGGATCGTTGTAGGGGTAATTGCGTTGAGTTTTGAACAATGGTGCAACCATTTTTTCTCCAGCTCCATTAGTTTTCGAAATATGTACCTTATAAAAATCGACTTAATAAAAACCGTGCATAACTCAAAAAATAAAAGATCTACTGGAAAAATGTTTGCACCGGTGTTCAAAACTCAACGCCAATACCGTTCCTAAATTTCGAACTGATTGGCTAGGTTCTTAGATCGCGTTTTTCTCGAAAACAAAGAATTGCAAAGTAAAAAGAGAATTTATTTGAAACAACGCCTGTGTTTCGAAAACTAAGAAAGATAAATGTACATTTACAACTATTTTAAATTTCTCGTCAATATTTTTCGTTTTTTCAATTTTAGCTTTCTTTCCAATTTGAAATTTTTTTCATTTTTGGCGATTTTTTTTTTTTTTGGTAGCAATTTTTAGTTTTGAAATTTATTTAATTTTTAGCTATTTTTCTAATTTTTGGCGATTTTTTCTTATTTTAACGATTTGTTTTTTAATTTTTGCCGATTTTTTATATTTTTAGGAATTTTCTCAAATTTTTGTCGTTTTTTTTAATTTTTGGCAATTTTCTTTAGATTTTAAGCGTTTTTTTCAATTTGGAGATTTTTTGTAATTTCATTTTTATTTATTAATTTTAACGTTTTTTTTTTTGGTGATTTTTTTATTTTTAGCGATTTTTTTTCAATTTTAGCGATTTTTGGCGATGTTTTCAATTTTGGCAATTTTTTTCAATATTGGCGATATTTTTAAATCGATTGAGTAAAAACCGACTGAATAAATCCGAATGAAGAATTTGATTCTCTAAGCTCTGTACGTATATTATATTTTGAAAATATTTTTCCACAATTTGGCTGCAAACATTTGGAAATTCCGTTTCCAATTATGGATGTATACTTTTTTTTGATATACTAGGAAGTTTTTTTAATTCGCTATCACAAATTTTGATTATTAAATAACGAAAATTCTCAATAAATTTAAATTTTTATATTTTTTAGCATGTTTTATTTTTATTTTTTTTTTTTTCAATTTAAAAATGTCAAAATATTAATTACTATTATAAGTTAGTATATTTAAAAAATTTTGTGCGTAATAATTTTATTTAACAAAATAATACTACTTTTAGGCATAATGTGTTTAATTGCAAACAAATAATTGGTAAAAATACTGTAAGTGGGTATTATTGTATATAAAAGTGTGCGCAAAATAGTTTTACGCATTTTGATGTATAAATTTACCGAATTTGCGTAACAATACACGAAACTTTACTCGTTTTATAGTAGTAAATTTACAATCATTTTTTAGAGTGTAGAATTACTCACATAAATTAATATATTTTTTATTACCAAACTTACCTTGATACTTACAGCCGCAGGTATAATAATACAATATAAATGGAAAATCACTGATGAGCCTCTCCATAAAAAAGGCAGAAACTAGTCTAGTGTGATTTAAAAAATTAATAGTGTTTATTATTTTTAAAGAAAAACGTTTATTCTTCTTTTTAACCTCAACATTTCTAAACTTACCGTATTGTTTTATATATTACACTAATAACATTTAAAACCGCAAATTTTTCTTAGTTCGCTTCTATCATCGTATGGAATAAAAAAAAAACAAATACTGAAATACAATTTTTAATGTTTGTTGGGTAATTTGAATTTATGAAAGAAAGACTCAAACAAAATAAAAATAATTTGAACTTAAAAAATACAATTCAATTTATGATACTTTTTATAACAGTATGATTTGGCTCAAATGGTTAGGGGATAGACTTGTAAAAAATAGATTGTGGGTTCGAATAGTGGCTGATGCTGGAACAAAATAAAAATCCTTTTGAAGTTTTAATGTTAGAAAATTAAATTATAAGAAGAACAAAAGTAAAAAACAATGTGATAAAAACGAATAAAAGGAGAAGTCAAAATTTATTTTCGTGTATACATTTACGCGTTTTAGAAGATAAAGGGTCCGCCAATTAACTTTTTTTTTGAACTCCTGAACCAATTGGACTTTGTATGACGTGATACCAAGGTCTTTATGCAAAATTCGTATCAATGATGTCTCCGAAATGTTCAGTTGTTGAGAACGACGGTAAATTGATGTTGATGGCGCCTCACGCACACTTTCTGCCACAGCAGCAATATTCTCGGGTATACGCACTAATTTTGGCTTTTCACGCTTTGGTTTATCGATGAGGATGCCAGTTTCTTTCAATTTTTTCACAAGATAGCGAACATACGGACCATATTCGTTCAGCGGAAGGATACAACTAATTATCTGTCAAATGAGACATGAGCTAAGTGTTACCATTCACGAAATAAGCACTAGTTGAAAAAAAAACGTTAGATGGCGGACCCTTTATAAGTTCAATATTTCGAATAAAAATCAAATTTTCAGTGTTTCGACTCTATATCATTTTGCAGATTTTATATGAAACACTATCATCTTCTATATTATATCCAAGCCGATATCGACTTAATTTTAAAGAAAAATTGTAGTTTTTTTAAGAAGAGAAGATAATGCATCACTACAAACATGTTTTGTTACGCCTTTGTCTTTCTACATATATTACTACAGGCTAAAAATTGTAGAAATCGGTTAACATTTACAAAAAATACACGCCCTAAAATACTTTGTATACACGAGGTAGTCAAATTTGGCACACTGTATGTTCAGCCTGTAATAAAACAGGGTGGCCTTGTTGCAATTCTTCGAGAGATTAACACCTTTAGAATTTCCAATTTGATTCATACCGATCGGATCATTAGTTTAGAGGTTCAATATTTTTTACCACTATTTATTTTTTCAAATATCACACTGTGCTAGCCATAGTATTTGGATCCTGTGACGTATGAGTGTTATTTAACTTTAACACTGAATAAATAACACTCATACGTATGAGTAACACAATAGGATGAGTGTTTTAGGAATTTGTTCGTAAATATTATGGACAATTTGTCCCGTTTTGAACCCAGTACTTTTAAATGGATATACATTTTTCCTGTAAAAGATAATGAACTGGTTTAAAAACCATAAAATAATTCAATGTCTTGAGTACAATCGTAAATTAAAAATTGTTAGGAATCTGTTAGTCAGAATAGGCATATATTTTTTTTGAAAAAATAATTCTTTGACCTTTGTCGATGAAACCTTTTATAAAAATTATTTTAATACCTCATTTATATGACATCCTAAAACTACACACAGAGAAATAAAGTGACAACCGAAATGAAAAGTGTATTTTAATGGGAAAAAAACGTATAACTTCAGTTAGTACAATGATATTTTCATTAGATTTTTGAATATTTTGGGAGTTGCAACTAAAATTAAGTTGAATTACCCGAACTTTGTTGTATTAACTGATGTTCAATTGCCACAATCAATTCAATTTCTTAATAGAAAAAATTGAAAGTATTCGAATTTCAGTTTGCAAAAATATAGATTGGATCAATGCAATAAGTCACAGTGCAAAAGCTCCCAATGAAATAAATTCTAAAAAAAATGAAATAAGTCCCGTCTCGAAAAAGGGGAAATAAATTCTATAAAAATGAAATAATTTCCAAACTCCCAAAAATAGTCCATGCAACACAAATGAAGTAAGGGTGTACCGTTATATTCCCCAAAGTCGTATTGCCTAAAAACCAAAATGACATATTGCCCAAATGTCCGCATATCCCCCAAAATTGTGGGTGTTAATATGTTATAACGACTAAATCAATGACAGAAAATCCAAAGCTTTTATTTTGGGTGCTATGGCATTTTATTTTGAAAAAACTTTTTTTTGGGCGCTATGACAGTAAAAAAAGAAGTTATTGCCCAAAATCATAATTTGTTTTTTTTTTTTAAATGTCATAAGACATAAGACATATCTTTTGTGCCGCACGCAGAAAAACTTTATTTCGCGAAGCCGCTTGGCCGAAACCGAAAAGAACTTGGTTTTTCAAATCAGATGTCGAATCCGTTGAAATCTTATATTTTTAAGACATCAAGTAACATTTATTTGACCTGTCATAAATTTTTATGTCCCAAAATACCAACCCACACCAATATTTATTGTTCCTAATGATTATTTTTTTAAAAGTCTATTTTATTAAAAATTTTACATATATATTAGTGTATAAACGTTAAATAAACAGAAGGCCAATGCTCTACTCTTTTATTTAAGATAAAAAACAATGAATTAGCTGTTTAAATGATAAAGCTATGACGGGTCAAATTTTATTACTTATTGTCGTAAAAATAAGATTTCAACGGATTCGACATTGGATTTGTGGCGGCCTTCGGCCGCTCTTAGGGTTTTTTTCCTCCGTATAACGAGACAGGCGGCTACGCGCAATAAAGCTTTTTCTGCGTGCGACACAAAAAAATAAAATTGAAGCAATTTTTTTAGTTTCCTTAAAACTCTTTTGTTTGATTTCATGAATCAGCCTTGACATTTAAGGTCTTATAACATTTAAAAAAAAAACTTATGATTTTGAGCATTAACTTCTTTTTTATCGTGATAGCTCCCAAATTTATTTTGGCCAAACAAAAACCCGTCATAGCGTCAACAAAAAATGTTATTTCGTCCAAATCAATGTCGTATTGCCAAAACACAAAAATTTTCAACAAGAATTTACATATAATTTTTTTGGGCGCTATGTTTTTTTTTTCTTGGGCAATATGACTTTAGGGAATATAACATTACGCCATCTAAATTTGTTAAAGAACAGATTAAGTTAGTTCAATTTAAGAAGATCATCAAAATATTTTGGAAGATCCCGTTATAGGAACCGTTTAGAATATTAATAATATTAAAAAAATAATGAATTTTTAAAAATGAAATAACCCCTACTAAAAATGAAATAACTCCCACAGCAAATGAAATAACACCGAACAAGAAAATAAAATGAAATAAATCCCATGATAAGTTTTGTTGGGACTTATTTCATTTCAGAATTACTGCATTATGAAATAACACCTAATAACAAAAATGAAATAACTTCTAAAAAAACGAAATAACTGCAAAAGAACTTATTTCATTTGAAATTACTCCCAAATTTCTATGAAAAATTTTTGGGACTTTTTTAATTTTTTTTTTGTAGTTTTTTCACCTGGGTGTGTAGTAGTTTTTGAAAACTTATAATTTGTGATTTAAAATTTGCATGGAACAATTAAATATAAGTAGTTTTCAAAGTTTTTGCTTGTGTGATTTATATGTGGTATAAAATACCTAAGAGCCTAAACATTTACATTTTTGATCGTTATGTTCATAAGAAAATACAAAATGTATTTCTTTGATAATCATTTGCTTTTCGATTGTGTATAATTTTTGAAAATCTGACCGATCCGATCACGAAACAAACACACTAAGCATTTTTTATTAAAAACTTAAATATATATATATATATTCCCGTCGTTCCTATAAGGAGCATAGGGCCTCAACTTAAATAATGGTTTGTTTTTATTAAAATACTACTAGAATTATAGAAATTATAATGTTAAGGTTTCCATATACAAATTTTAAAAAATGGTAAAAAACCACGGTATTTTTATAAATATAAAAATGCCTAAAATTTTTCAAAATTATATTTTTTAAATATCTTCAACCGTTAAGTATTCATATTCCGTTAAGGGTTTAACTTTGGTTGCTAATATTTTTACCTGATGGTGCTTTAATGGAAAAAAAAGAGTTTAATAGCATAACTTTTTTCACAAAATATTACAAACGTGACTGAAAATCGTGACTGAAAATCAAAATCGCAGTCACCAAACCTCCATAATTTTACTAATTTAAAATTTTTTTTTAATTTTGGAGAATATTTTGCTACTTCTCTGTGTTTTGTTTTCTTCTTCTCTCTCCCTTCTAAACTATTACAAATCTCAGTTTCAAATTCAGTTTTCATATTTTATAATGATGACACCGTTACATAAAAGTATATTTTTATGCCACATCCGTGGAATTTCCTTCATTCAGTTATTTAAAAACATTCTCATAAATAGGAGTCAAATATGTTTCATTTATGACTCCGAAATTGGAGAACTCTAAAAATTATCATATTTTATAGTCTTTTATGAGTCATAATTTATGAGCGCTCAGAAATGTGTTGGCTGGGCCTAAAACGATAGTGGCAACTTTGCACTATGGTTTCGCAGAACACCTTTCTTGGTCAAAATTACCGGTTAGTCTGCTGAACTGTAGTACAATAAAGTTAACAGAAAAAATTAGTAGCCCCTATTAAATATTAGTAAAATGCAATTTAAAACCGTTTTGATAATATCAGCAAAAGCATTACTGAATATTAAATTTTGTTTAGTAACCTTTACTAATTTTTTGTAAAATTGTTGTAAACTGTAGTTCAAAAATAATTTTTGCTAAAATTAGCTAAAAAACATGGCAAAACTGCACTTTATGGGGCGTTCTCCAAAAAAAAGTAGGGGTCCAGAGTTCCAAAGCCGGTACGCGTAATACACGAGCCCCATACCGCATACCGAGCCCCAGGGACCCCGGCCCCAATATTTTTTTTTAATTCCAGAGGGGTACATTTATTATTTTTATTTTTTTGAGAAACTGTGGAACCTTATCCTTTGTTTTATTTTTTTTTTTTTATTAAAAATAAAAAACTGATCATGGAATACAAAGTTAATGTGGTTTGCTTTTTGAAATGACCTACAAATGTAGTTAGATCTGAAAATTCTCCGACAAATTAATGCTGTTTCATTTAAAAATAAAGATACTGTGTTATTACTCAAACAACTACAAATACTTACAGCAGAAGATCACTGAGTGTATGCTTCAAAGAGTTGTTTTTACCTTAATTATGTCATAAGTGAAAACGTAATCAATTTCAGCATATTTTTGATTTTAAGTATTTGGGAAACAGATGTTTAGATCGATCAGATTTTGTTAATATATAACATTTTTAACACAGAAATAAAGTTCTGTACTTTTTTTTATCAAAATATGAATATGAAAGTGTATTCTTTTTAATATTTTAAATATTTTGAAAAGAGTCTTTTAAAATGTCAGAATCAACTTTTGCAAATTAATATTGTGCAACGCTTATGAAATATTTGTTCTCAATATTTTTAATATATATGAAAACATCATAAATATGATTTATAATTCATAACAAATGATTTAGGAAACATTTTCATTAAAATAACTTTTTCATAAGCTAGCAACATTTGTTGCTACTTTTTGCACACGGTTTTGAAAAATTAGTTAAATGCTTTGCTAATATCAGCAACAAAACTTAGTAAAAAGTTCCGTAATTTGTAAAATGAGAATTGCGAAAATTGTACTAAAAACATATATTGTACTAAAAATTGGTACAAAAGAAATATGCAAACACAAAAAACCAACTCCTTTGTGTACAAAAAAATCCTAAATTATATAGAAATGACGATAGATTTCGAAGAGTTGAACATCAGACTGCGAGAAAAGATATTAAAGTAAGAAATTTATCGAGCAAAGCCAAATGTCTTCATGTTGTATATAAATATTAAAGACCTACAAGATTCCAAAACATCTCACTGTTAAAGCATTGGTTTAGCACATTAAAAAATCATCTTAACATATCATCTTACCATGCATTATGCCCAAGATGGCTTTTTCCATTTTCTTTATTTAAAATTAGTTAATATTATAATTTTTTTCATAAATAAGCTTAAGTGGGACTATCAAAAAAGTATCAAAATCGAAAACTGTTAAGAATTGCAAAAAAGTCTTTAATTACTTTTTTCAAATTTACTCTTTGTATGTATGCTGAAATTAAGTGCAAGAATTAGTGATTTATTTATTATATGAACTTAAAAATAAAGACGAAGTGGTACGTATACTTTGTCAGAGGTAGTCTCAGATCCGTTTTGGGATACAAATTGTAAATTCATAATTATATTTTAACTAGGAAATTCCGAGAGAGGCTCAATCAAATTTAAACAATAATATTTTTAAATAGAAACTTTTTTGTTTTAAATTATAAGAAGCAACATTCCAGTGGTAAAAAACGTTGGCCAATATAGTAGATATCCTTTATTAAATGCTTTATGGAAGTCATATGCAGTTTGAACACGAGAATTTCTCAAGAAATAAATGCATTGTATTAGGAAAGAAAAATATATGACCGCGAATTTTTAAAACGATGGAGATAAATAAAATCTTAAGATATGGATTTATCTATGTTAATGGAAGAAATTCATGTTAATGGTTAAACTCTCAATCGATTTTTTTAAATGAGAATGAGCCTTTATATCATCTATATTCACCATTATTAAGATTTTCGAAAATCTTATCTGTCAACTTTAATTTTTTTTTCTTTAATTGATGCATTACTAATGGTAATGGAATTTTAAATCAAAACCATTGATCAATGAAATCAAATCAAAGAAATTCTTTATCATTAATTAAACAAATGCTCATGAAAATAATTTAATAACAATTGATATCAATGAAATGGTAACGTAATCGTAAATTAATTAGTATATTCAATTAATTAGTCCCATGTTTGTTTAAAAATAATTTTTGAAAAAGGTTTCATCGACAAATGTCAAAAAATTATTTTTTTAAAAAAGATATGGCTATTCTGGATAATAGTTTCTTAATTATTTTTAATTAACGATTGTACTCATGATGTTGACTTATTTTATGGCTTTTAAACTACTTAATTATCTTTCTACAGGAAAAATGTAGTGGGTTGAACACGTAACAATTGGTGTATAATAATTACGAACAAATTTTTTAAACACTCCTACAGTACGTATGAGTGTTATTTATTCAGTGTTAAAATTAAATAACACTCATACGCCACAGGATCCAACTGTTGTAGCTGGCACAGTATGACATTTGCAGAAAGCTAATGGTAATAAATATCGAACTTCTAAACAAATGATCTGATCGGTATGAATCAACTTGAAAATAGTAAAGGAGGCGTTAGTTTTTCGAAGTGTTGTAACTAGGACACCCTGTTTTATTACCAGGCTAACCTTAAAAGGTGTCAAAGTTGACTACCTCGTATAAAAACATGTTTTTGGGCGTATATATTTTTTGTAAATGTTAACCGATTTCCAAAAATTGTTACGCTTAAGTAAAGTATAGTACTTTAAAAGTTATTTAAGTTCAAAAATTAAAAGTATTTTTGTTATGACATTTTTGTTAAGAGTTAATTTTACAGGAAGAAGAAGGAAAAACATTAAGCGATATGCCAGACTCCCACAGTTTTGTCTTATCCAAGGACTCAGCAGTGATTACTTTATGTGTCGATTGAACAAAGTATTTTATATTGTTAAATTGCACTGTATGAAAATATTTTTACTTTGTGTCGTAGTGTTTTTTCACCTCTAAGCGAGTTGAGCCACGGTCGACAAAGCGATAAAAATAAAATTAAAAATTATATTGTTCAAAAACTGCTCTAACTAGCAGATTTTTATTTTTTTGCACTCATGGAAATAAACCTGTAAAAATAGCAGAGAAAGCCACTAAAATTTAGTAAAAAATTACGTTGCGCAACGTACTAAATATTAATATAATAGGAACAGCCAAAATAAAACTATTAACTTTACAAAATTTTGGTTATATTCGAGTTGCATTTTAGTTAACTAATTTAGTATAAAAGCTCTTCAAGTAAAAGTTGTCTCGAAGCTGAACTATTATTAAATCGAAAAAGATATAATAAGCCTCGGTAAAATTAAATACGTATTATTAAATTGTTATTTGAAATCAAACCAACAGCAACCTAAATTTCTAAATATCGGTGGACGTGTGTTCAAAATAGCTTTCATTTGAAATCAAAATTTTTTTCTAAAACTACTAACAAAAAGTTTATCATGTTGGAATAACAACTGCTAAAATTTGCTGATTTCTTCTAAATATTAGTATTACAAGAATAAATACAATAAATCTGTTGAAAATGCCAAAATATTTTTATATTTGAGCTCAATTTTAGTTAATTCGAAGTAGCAAATATACCAACATTTGCAAAATATTAATCGACAAAAAAAAAATCGCAGAAAATGTGAAATTTTAAATTTTTTTTCAAAGATTTTTATTTTATTCGTATAAAAGTGTTCCCGTCTGAAAGCCCCAATCTTCAATTTTAAGCAAATATTTGTGTTGATTTAAGAAAAATATACTGCTATTTGCATCCAACAAAATGTTTGACAAATATAGCAAAAATTTTGTTAATGTTACAGTTTTTGGTTTGCTATTTTTAAAAACATATATTGTGCAAACGTTTATGCTGATTTTAGTAGAGTAAATTGTTATTTTCAATTAACTAAAATTCAGCTCGTATATTTTTAAAATTTTGTAAAGTTAACAGTTTTATTTGTGCTGTCTGTAATCAATAAATTTTAGCAACTTTTTTCTGCAGCGTAATTTTTAACTAATTTTTAGTAGCTTTCTCTGCTATTTTTACAGGTATATTGAGTGTAATATTTAGCACAAAAAAAAAACAAAAATCTGCTAGTCTTAGCAGTTTTTTAATTTTGTTCATCACTAAACTGCGGTAGTGGCATATAATTCGTATCCGTTAAATTTTTTGGTAAAATCAACTCTAAGAAAAATGTCATTACAAAAAAATTTTAATTTGTAAACTTAACTTACTTTTGAAGTTGATGAGATAATCCATCACTATGAACATGTTTTGTTATGTCATTGTCTTTCACTATACATTACTTAAGCGTAAAAACTTTAGAAATCGGTTAACATTTAGGAAATATATACCACAAAAAAATTTTTTTACGAGGTAATCAACTTTGACATCTTTTAAGTTCAACCTGGTAATAAAACAGGGTGTCCTAGTTACAACACTTCGAAAGACTAACACCCTCCTTTACAATTTCAAGTTGATTTATATTGATCGGATCATTTGTTTAGAAGTTTCGTTTTCTGCAAATGGCATACTGTGCCAGCTACAACAGTTGGATCCTATGGCGTATGAGTGTTATTTAATTTTAACACTGAATAAATAACACTCATACGTACTGTAGGAGTATTTAAAGAATTTGTTCGTAGATATTATACACCAATTGTTACGTTTTCAAACCAGTACTTTTTAATTGCTATACAACATCAACATCATGAGTACAATCGTTAATAAAAATAGTTAAGAAACTATTATCCAGAATAGCCATATATTTATTGAAAAAATTATTTTTTGACATTTGTCGAGGAAACCCTTTTCAAAAAAAAAAAAAAATACAGTTGACAGATAAGATTTTCGGACATCTTAATAACGGTGAATATCGATGATATCAGGGCTCATTCTCAAAACGATGGAGAGTTTAACCATTAACGTGAATATACAGATTAAAACACTCCGATTATAGAATTGAATATTGGTTAAAACTGCAACGATATGAACTGGAATAATGAATGACTGGAATTGGAATAATAAACTTTTTAACAGAAATGGAACGGAAAACAAAATTTTAAACATCGTCGTGTCTTAATTTTTATCATCATATAAAATTCATATTTAACCACTCCGATGATAGAATGAAACATTCGTCCAAAATGAAACGATATGGTAAGAAACTAGGAACAAATAAATCAGAAAACTTAACGCATTCAGGCAAGTTTTGCTAAAATTTTTGTACATTTTGCGATATTTCGCTTAGTTTTTCAGATACTAGCCATTTTACAAAATGGGGATTTTTTAAAATGGACTGTAGACACAAAAAAATAAGTTAGCAGAAAAGTTTGTAAAACGTCTTATTAATCCGGTATACTATCTTTCAGCAAATATTTTTGCTAAAATTATGTTTTCAGCTAAATTTTAGTTATCTTTATTTAGCACTCAGCTGTGCTAATGTTTCACTAATATTTTACTAATTTATTTTTCTAAAAAAAAAATAGTGTTGATAAGCACATTAATAGTTTCGACGACAACCAAATTGAAAGATATACGCAGAACTAAGTAGATGTCGCTAGAATGACAAGATGTAGTAGAGACGAGGAAAGTGATACTAAAAAGTACAACTCTTGTAAGACATATAAAAAAATCAGCCATGGAAGATTTTTGTATCTGGTTTTCACACATAAAACAAAATTGTGGACTAAAACACCAATTGAAAGCTTGTGCTCTATTAATTAAATAAAAGACAAAATAAAATATTTAAGTGCAGTGTTATTTTAACGTTACATACACTCATAATAATCTATAGGTAAAATACACGAAAACCGTTGTTCATTTTACGAAAGTTTTGGTTATTTTGACATTACGAAAAAATTTGTAGAATATACAAATCACATTTCGTAAAGTTTTGTAAAAACTTTTTTAAATAAAAATGTGGTGCATACCTTACGGGTTTATTTTAAATTAAAAACAAAAAATGTAATGGTGCCACACCAGAATCGAACTCACGATTTCAGTGACGTCCTGCTGTGTTGAAGTAGACCCCTCTACCATTTGCACCAAAGTAGCTGATGCAATACAACAAACTAAAAAGGAACTTAAGTCGAAAATATT
Source organism: Delia radicum (assembly GCA_021234595.1). Classification (NCBI taxonomy): domain Eukaryota; kingdom Metazoa; phylum Arthropoda; class Insecta; order Diptera; family Anthomyiidae; genus Delia; species Delia radicum. Next base: position 113,068,647 of record CM037854.1, on the reverse strand, counting down.
ATGAAATTTTTATGAAAACTAGAAAAATATGCTACAAATATTTAATAAAAAGGTAAAATGGCAATTAAATATTTTTATTATGTTTATTGAAATAAATAAAATAATATAATTTTTTTATAAATATATCAAATAATATATTAAAAAACAAAATAAAAAAAATAATAAAATAATAATAATAAAAAACTTAAATAACAATTTCAAACTAATTGCATTTTATTATTAAATATTTTATCTTTTTAAATATTTGTTTAATTGAATTTCATACTAAACCCGGCAAATAAACTGGGTCCTCTTTAACTTGTTTTAGGATCCTCTTTATTAAACAAAATACAAAATATCCATTTATATCAAAACATTTTTGTGTAATAATGAAATAAAAAAATAAAACATAAATTTAAAAAAACATTAATAAACAAAAAAAATATAAAAACTAAAAAGAAAAAAAAAAAAATTTGTCCTGGCCAGGAGTTGAACTCGCAACCTTCTGATTGCAAATCCGACCTCTAACCACATCAACATCCATATGTAATATTTGTAACATTACAAATTTTTGTACAATGTACTAAAAAAATATTACGAAATCATGTTTGTATTTTTTACGAAATTTGTAAATTTATATAATTTGTTTTATACAAAAGTTTTGTAATATAAACAAAATGTTTGTACATTCTACGAAAAAAAAATTTACGAAAAATATATTTGTATTTTTAAGCATGGATTATTATGAGTATAGACAGTCACAATGGATTTTGATCGTGACTGTCATGATAGACGGACATTTAGCGGAGATCAATACTATTTTTTTTCGTTATTACGAAGTGCAATTTTTATTAAACACATAACTCAGTGTTCTATTATTGTAATTTTTTCTATTAAATAGTTATAAAAAAACAAGAACTATAGAACTAAAAAAAAAACTGAGTGAGCTATTAGCTCAAAACTTAGATTTAAATAATGACAAAAACAACATAATAAATTCCTCGTTACCTAGTAAATTAAATAAAAGACCTTTAAGAAAAAGCAATGTAAACAGTGAAACAATGTCTAAACAACAAAAAAGTAATAATTATTATTCACTTCTTGATAATGATGAAGAGTGTAATCTTGTATATTTACAAAAATTTGAGAAACATGTGAAGATCATAATAATGCAAGTACATCTAGCAACAATTTAAAAAACATCTCTACAAATCAAGAGAGCAATATAAATATTGAAAAATACAACAAATAAAACAAAAAAATACCGCCTTTGAATATATTCGATGTGGATCCTAATGAACTGATTCAGTTTATTAACAATGGGCTAAAGATTAGCGAATTTAAAATAAAGAATTTAACAAAAACAAAATAGCACTGTTCATGTCTTCTATAAACGATTACAACAGAGTAAAAGCTTATCTGCAAAAAGCAAATACAAATTTTTTTACATTTACGCTAAAAACTGCTAAAACAAAGACTTATTTACTAAAAGGTCTCAGTGGAAATACTGATCCTTTATCAATATACATATAATAATTTATGTAAATTTCAAAACGAAAATCTAAAATTTATTAAAGTAAGCACATTTAAAACCAAAAAGTCTATAAATAGTGGCTATCAACTACCGATATTTATTGCTCAAATAAGCAATGAAAGCAAAATTAATGAGCTTAAAGCGATTAAGGGTCTACTTTATCGATGTATACATTGGGAACCCTTAAAAAAATCTGAAATCACACAATGACGTAATTGTCAAAGCTTCTTTCATAGCGCAGCGAATTGTTATTTACCAACTAGATGTGTAAAATGCAAAGAGAACCACGAAATTGGAAAATGTCCCTTGAAAGAAGCAGGTGAATTCGAAAGAGAAAAACTTTTCTGTGTTCTTTGCAGTAAATATGGACACCCAGCGTCATACAGGCGTTGCGAAAAATACAAGGAACTTCAACAGAAGCTTCGAGCAAAAAAACAAGGACTGTTACAAAATAGGACAAAAAATCCAATCCTCAATGTAAATCCAAATATGAAGTTCGCAAGCGTATTAAGAAATGATAATTTTCAAAATATTAACAACACTAACTCAATTAATCTAGCAGTAGAAGAATTTAAAAACTCAATGCAAAACCTAAATAACCAAATAATAAATTTGCAGAAGCAATTACAATTACAAGCTTCGGGAATAGGTTATCTTTTCTCAATTCAATATGGCTCTAACAAATGTAAAACAAATTAATGTAATAGCAATAAACGTAAACTCTTTAATTAGATTAATGGCCGTAATTTCAAGCAATATATACCTACTGGTGCTTAGATACCTACCGTGTACACGAACAAAATCGGGTAGGTATCTAAGCACCGGTAGGTATCTATTGCTTGAAATTACGGGCATAAGTAGGAGATCTGATTTAATTAATTTTTTACAAGTACATAATCCAGACTTTATTTTATTAAACGAAACAAAATTAAATAACAGACACAAAATAGAATTTAAAGAATATAACAATATACGAAACGATAGAGTCGAAGCTCAAAGAGGCGATGGAACAGCTATTTTGATCAAAAAAGATATAAAATATAGAAATCACACTATTAATAGTATTAATTTATTTAAGGCTCTGGAAACATGCAATATTAAGATACCTATGGTAGCAAATAAAACGTTATTCATTATATCGGCTTATTATCCGTCAGGAAATAATAATACATATTTCAAAACAGAATTGCTACAACTTTTTATATCTTTAGATTTACAGAATCCCAAAAATTTGTATATACTCGCAGGAGACCTGAACTGTAGACATACTGATTGGGGTAATAGCTCTTGCAACACGAAGGGAAATATGTTAAAAGAATGATTATCATGTAACGAGATTAACTTTAGATGCAGTTTTTATGCTTCTACAGTACCATCTCTCCCACGTTGTGGATCTTATTTAGATATGTATCGCAGATTCTCGTCTGAATATTCATAGAGAAAACAACACAATGAATTGCCTAAAAACATTAGACTACGACAGCGATCATAATGCAATCCAAAAACGAATTTTAAATACCGAAAACGACCATCCTTTTGCCTATTTCAAAGAGTTACTAAATCTACAGTTAAATTATAAAGGAACTAACTGGAAAAGGTTCATAAGTAGTATTTTAAATAAGTTTACTAATAATGATAGGATCCCAAACAACGGGAATCTTACCAATTTAGAAATCGATTTTTATTTACTTAAATTAAGTAGTTATATAAGTACTGCTATTGAAAAATCAGTCCCAAAAATTAAAAGCTCTGATTCAATATCTAAATTTACAAACACAACCATAAAGAAATTACAACAAGAAAAAATCAAAATCCTGAATATAATAAAAAAACACAATAGATTAGAATGCTTTTTAACAACCCCAGAGCTTAATTTATTAAAAACAAAATTGAAATTAGTTAGAAAGCTTATTAATGATAATTTCACTATTTCCGTCAACAATCATTTTAGAGAAAAACTATCTAACATGAACCATAAGAACTCGTCAAAAATGTTTAATGAAGTAAAAAAGCAATTTAGAACTAATCAATACGTTAATATTGATGCTATAAAAATTGGTCACGATGAAGAAAATTTGATTAGAAAGGCTGGAATTTCTCCAGTAGACTTAGAAAAGGATCAAATAAGTAATAAATTCATAATAAGAGATAATGACAATATATTAAATATAATTGGCACTTTTCTAGAATCATTTCATTCTTTTAAAGAGATTGCTACTGACAATAGTTTGCAAAACGATGTTGATAACTATTTCTCCAGATTTTTGGAAACAAAAAACGAATATGAAATTAATCAATCAACTCTTACTACGTTTACTGAATTTAATAAAGCCAATGATTTAATTGATCCCTTTGCTGTAAATTATTTTGTAACAAAAGAATCAATTTTTTATATCTTTAAAAATCTGAGAAAAAACTCTCCTCAGGTTTGGATAACATTCCAAATATTGTACTAAAGAACATACAAAATGAAATAATTCTTGAATACTGTACTTTGGCGCTACGAAATAACCCCCAATGAAATAACACCCAAACGACAAAATGAAATAACCCCCAATGAAATAAACCCCAAAAAAAAATGAAATAAGTCCCAAAAAAAAAAATTAAATAATACCCAAAAGAAATTAAATATTCCTCAAAGGTGAAAATGAAATAACACCCAAAATTTGGGGGTTGTTTCGTAATGAAATAACTCCTAAAGGAAGAAATGAAATAACCCCCAATGAAATAAGCTCCAAAGAAATGAAATATGTCCCAAATTTTTTTTATTTTTTGTTTTCATATTTTTGATTCTTTTGTTACACTGTTCAGTTTTTCTGCGTGGCGGCCTGCGGCCGATCTTAGGGGTTTTCTCTTCCATAGGACGCGGCAGGTGGCTTCGCTGAATACAGTTTTCCTGCGCGCGTCTCATTATCTTCCCTAGTGTGACGCGCGCAGGGAAACTTTATTCAGCGAAGCCACCTGCCGCGTCCCATGGAGGAGAAAACCCCTAAGAGCGGCCGCAGGCCGCCACGCAGAAAAACTAACAAATATTAAAAAAATTTCACTTTTAGCAAAATGAAATATCCCCCAAAAAATATAAAATAACCCCCAAAATAATTGCATATGAAATAATCTCCAAAGAATTTAAATTTTGGGCTTTATTTCATTGGGGGTTGCTTCATAATGAAATAATCTCCAAACCGTAAGATGAAATAATCCCCAAAAAAATGAAAAAATCCCCAAACAATTTTACACAATTTTTTTGGCGGTTATTTCATTTTTGGCCGTTGGGGGTTATTTCATTGGGGGTTATTTCGTAGCGCCCTGTACTTTATTCAATAATATGCTTAATAATTCATATTTTCCTCGAGTGTGGGAAACAGCTAAGGTTATTATTTTGCCTAAAAAAGACAAAGATACTAGTCACTTGAAAAATCTACGAGCTATAAGTTTACTACCTAATATAAGCAAGGTATTTGAAATGTGTGTTTACAACAATTTACTAAGCTATTGTAGGAAAAATAATTTAATTAATGATAGGCAGTTTGGATTTAAATTTAAACATTCAACCATACACGCGATACACAATCTCACTTCAAATATTACTTGGAATTGGAATAAATCGTTATGTACAGGTGCTTTCTTAGTAGATTTCGAAAAAGCGTTCGACTCTATATGGATTCCGGGCTTAATATATAAACTTATAAAGTATAAACTTCCTTTTCACCTAACCGTTCTCATATATAATATGTTAAACAATAAGTGTTTTCTGGTTTGTAATAAAAATCAAATGAGTACAAGGAAGTTTATTATTGTTAATGGCTTACAACAAGGAACAGTACTTTTTCCCATATATTATTTAATTTATTTATACTTGATCTTATGGAACAAATAGATAACATAATATGGTTTGCCGATGATATTATTGTTTACCATTCTGATGACAAAATTCAGAAAATCAATGAGAATTTGCAAAATTTTTTCTACACCGTAGAACAATAGGTATGCCACCGACTGGAAAATGAAAATTAATATTGATAAATGTGAAACTATTCTTTTTCGCCCCCCAGTGGGTAAATGCAACTATAATATTAGAAAGAATTGGAAAAAATTTAGAATAAAAGGTAGTTCTAATATTAGTATTCCAAACAAACAAATCGTTAAATATTTAGGTATTCACCATGACAAATTTTTATATTTCAATGATCATATTAACTTGCAAATAATTAAGGCAAGAAAAGCATTTTTCGTATACAGAAAAATATTTTTTTCAAAATATATTAGTTCTAATGTAAAGATAATACTATACCAAGCTTTAATTAGACCAATTTTAACATACGGTTGCCAAATTTGGTTTAATATAAAGAAATAGAAGACTTTTTAAATAAATTAGTATTTGCAGTCAATTTGCCAAGCGGAACTGAACTTAGTGAAATTATTAAGAGTGAATTGGGCAAGGAATTCAGCAATACTGATGCAAAGCACTTTTACAGCCGTTACCCCGTATATGGAGAAAATGAGAGTATTTGAAAGGAAATGTCTAAGGGCATGCACTTCACTTTTTAGATCATCAAACAGTGACTTCAAAAAATATGTTTCCAACCAAAAACTATATAACGCTGCTAAGACTAGCCGTATTGACAACTTTATTATTCATTTAATAAGAAACCACATTGCAAAGAGCTTAGAATGTATTGAAAATAACCTGATTATGGCTCCCTTTTACGTAAATGATCAATAAACAACGATTTATGCAAAATGAAATGGGCGTTTCTATATTCTGCCACGTATATAGAAGAGCCACAGAAAAAGCTATAAAATGCAATCAAATGACAATAGAAAATAAAAGATTCGACACTAGCGTATGCTCTGGAGATACAAATATGTTACCGAACATAAATTTAAAAAAATATTGGTGGCTAGACGAAATTGTCAGCTACAGCTCTTACTTTTTTTTTGCTTTTATCACTTAACTCCTTTTTTTTATTCATACAAAATATAGAAGTACTTTTTTTTTGTTTAATTTTTCTTTATATGAATTTATACATATTTACTCTTTTGTTGTATAGTAAACACTTAAATTATTTTCTCAAAAGGAATAATAATTTGATAAATGTAAATTGTACTTGATAGCTCGAATACGGGACAGTGTACATCAAGTTATATAATCTAATATTTGTTTATTTATAGATTTAATATAAGAAATTTTGCTAAATAAACGTTAAAAAAAAAAAAAAAAAAAAATCGCAATTAATTTTAAATTAGTATGTATTTGACAAATTTAATTTATATAGAATAAACGTTTTTCTCTAAAAATTATAATTGTCAGATTGTCTCTATATGATAAATTTTTCAACAACCTGCGGCTGTAAGAATCAAACCTGCGCTCTTCTTACATTACAAACGTAAGAATACCAAGTCATGACCGTTTAGCGATCACTAGCTGCATTACTTGGGCTCGAATGCAATGCAGCTAAATTGCAGTTTTCTTTCCTATTACCTTTTCTGTTATTGTATATTGCACTCAGAAGTTACCATTACTAACAAACACAAATGTAGTTAAAAACAAGTGAAATTTCACTTGAACACATGTCGACTTACATTTCAGTAAATTCGACCAACATTGTAATTTGTTTTTTACTGTTCAAAAAATGTACCACAATTGTAGTATATATATGTAGTAAAATACAAACAAACACATGTTTGTTTTAATTTAAAAAAAAAACTACTGTATAAAATTAATGAAAAATCATAATACAGTAATTTGATGTGGTTTGTTTTTAAAGAACTACAAATTAAGTCAAAATTAAATTCCTTGTACAAATTAACGTTTTTTCATTTAAAAATAAAGAAACTGCATTATAACTCAAATAACTACAAATATCTACAGCAGAAGGTCCCTGAGTGTATAAGTAATATTAATCACGGTTGGCATTCAATGGTAGTTGGCTACCACAGTTACAACAAGACCGAAATGGAAATTCTAAAATACCGATTCCGTCGAAGGCATGTGTTGGGAGACAAACCTTTCAATACGATTTTGTTGGGTCCAAAAAAATAAACAATTTTTATTTTATTCATTATTTAATTGTATAATTTCATAACTTTTATTTAATATTAGTTTGTTAGTTGTTCGTGTTGTTTCACGTACAATTTTTTTTTTTTTTGTAATGTTCACTTTGGTCACTTTTTTGTTTGTTAATTGTTTGATTGTTAAATTATGTATTGCTTAAGTTCAGCACAGTGTTTGGCTTAGCTTTAACAATAACAAAAACCCTAAGTTTAGTTTTAGCAAGCAAAGGGAAGAATGAAAGAATGCAAAAGATCATACAGTGACGTGTATTAGTATAAGGGCATATTAATGTGTATTAGTTTATGTATATTCTTATATTTCACTATTTTTCCTCATTTATTTTGAAATATCTCAACCTAAAGTCAAAATAACGCTAAAATACCGAAACGACAATTTAAAACGGTATTTAGTACACAGAGAGAAAAATTCTGCTGTTTGCCAACTGAAATTCGATTACTGCGACTCAAATTCGGTTATTACGAATTTCAGTCAGTTAGTACAACTAAACGTTAATTTTCACAACAAGTACAACATCCAAAATAATTAGAAATCTACTGTAAATATCGTTGTACTAACTAAATGAATTAGTTGTTACCATTAAAATACACTTTTAAATTCGGTTGGCAACTTATTTCTCTGTTTGTAGATATAACAAAATTTAATGGGTACAATTTTTAAATAAACTCTATGACAGTAGAAAACACATGCCTCTATTGAAATCATAGTTTGAAAATTTTATATCGGTACTGCTATGAGCGTGGTAAGCACCAATCATTATAATGGAAAGGTAGTATTTTCCAACCTTGATATTAATTCGTTGCACGAGTTTTACATAAACAATTGTCGTCGTACTTAGATGAAAACAATTTATTATACAGATGTCAGTATGGCTTCAAGAAAGGTTGTGGTACTGAAGAAGCGGTGGTAAACGTTATAAATAATATTTGTCAAGGATTGGATAGAGGTATTTTATGATTTTTCAAAGCCATTTGAACTTGTGGATCATGAAGTACTTCTACAAAAACTGCAGCATTATGGTGTTGCCCTAGGAGCATTACTTTTATTAAGAAACTACCTTACAGGTCGAAAGCAATTTGTCGAAGTATATAACTGCAAAAGTCGTGTTGGATTGGTCAAATATGGTGTTTCGCAAGGAAGTGTGTTAGGTCCACTTTTATTTACTGTTTATCTTAATGATATCATAAATCTTGATTTATTTTGGAAATTTATTTTTGTATGCTGATGATATTTGTTTATTTTATCCATATAAACATGAAATAGCTCTAAAACCTCATATGGAACGTGATGCATCGTTTATGACAGAGTTTTTGAGGTTAAACAAACTCATTTTAAATGCTAACAGAACTAAAATACTGAGATTTAAACCTTATTTAAGTGATACTGAAGTGTTTAGCATATACATATATAGACGGAAAAGAAGTTTGTGAAAGCAGTTCAACGAAATGTCTTGAAGTATACAAGTTAAGGCAACGGCTTGCCAACAGATAATTCTCACAATATTTTGCTGACACTATGTCTGCAAAAATAAATATTTTATTTAAAAGAAAACAAAAGAATTGGATTACACTACACGCGCGGCGTAAAAGTGCTGATCCAATTCAACTACGCGATCATGCTTTTTGTTGATATAATTATATGTTTTTGTGAGTATTAAGTTTAGTTTTAAGTATGCTATCAGACGGGAAACAATAAAGAATGTAATCAAAAAGAATTCAAACAAAAAATGTATTTTATTTAAGAAAAAACTAATGGAGTAATTAACTGAAATTAACTGGGGGCTCAACCGGGATAGCCAAACAAAAAAACAAGTATCCTTAGAAAAGGAGAAAAGTGAAAAAAAAACAAGTATCCTTAGAAAAGGAGAAAAGTGAAAAAAAAAAAACAAGTATCCTTAGAAAAGGAGAAAAATGAAAAAAACAAGTATCCTTAGGAAAGGAGAAAAGAGACAACAAAAATATAAAAACCAAAAAAAATTGTGTGAAAAAAAAAAAAACCCGAAATACTATTTTAACTATATTTAAAAATACTATTTTAACTATATTTAAAAAGAGACAGCAAAAATATAAAAACCAAAAAATTGTGTGAAAAAAAAAAAAAAAAAAAAAAAACCCGAAATACTATTTTAACTATATTCAAAAATACTATTTTAACTATATTTAAAAAGAGACAACAAAAATATAAAAACCAAAAAATTGTGTGAGGAAAAAAAACCGAAATACTATTTTAACTATATTCAAAAATACTATTTTAATTATATTTAAAAGAGACAACAAAAATATAAAAACCAAAAAAATTGTGTAAAAAAAAAAAAAAACTGAAATACTATTCTAACTATATTCAAAAATACTATTTTAACTATATTTAAAAAGAAACAACGAAAATATAAAAACCAAAAAAATTAAAATAGTTTACGCAGTGTGGAAAAAAAGAAATACTATTTTTTATTAAAAAAACTGATAGTGTGAATTTGGTTCACTGCCAAAGCTGGGCAGCATCACCCCGGTACGAGTGGAACCGGGTCAGCTTAAAGCAGCCTATCGAAACAGCTATAAGGAACAAGTGGGTCAACAATAACAACAACTTACCAATAATGATACCTAAACTGGTAATACTACTTACGATATACAATGTCTGCCTATCCGAGGTACAGATATTGGATTATTCAAATTCGCAGCTGATCTCAGTACATATGGGACAGGCTAGACTACAAAATGGAAACTTCAAACTGATCCATGTTCTGAATTTCACAGATTATGAATCAGCAATTAGTGATATAGAGTCCGAGATCCAACACAAAATTCTTAAAAATAGCACCATACTACCATTTCTTTCCCATGATGTCAAACAAATAAGGGAACATATCGAGATTATGAAGCCTCGGAAAAAGCGTTCGATCAATTTTTTGGGCACAGCTTGGAAGTGGATAGCTGGTACCCCAGATCATGACGATCATAAGATAGTAACCGATCAAATGGCAGGGTTACTACAAAATAATGATAAACAAAGAATAATCAATAGGAATGTTGTAGAAAGAGTAAATTTATTATCAAATTCAATGAATCATGTCATCAAGTCTGTTCAATCTTTGGACGAGGTTAGAAGAACATATGAGGAAACATTAACAAATAAATTGAGAATTTTAAAGGAGGAAATTATTAATGTGGAATATGCCCTACAATGGTCAAAAGTGGGTATTATAAATTCTTTTATTTTATCTGAGAGGGAAATAATGGAAGTTAGACAATTTTTAGATGAGGAAAAATTTCCTTACACTGATCTTCAACAAGCTCTAAGTTTTGATACAGTAAAAATAGCCACTGATAACGTAGCTCTAATTTATATAATTAATCTTCCTTCTATAGAAAATAATAACTGTGAGAAATTGTTAATAAAGCCTATAAAAATACAAGAAAAAATTGTTAAAATCAATACTGAAAATATAATTAGATGTAATAAAGAAATTTATGAAGAAAAAGAAAATTGTAAAGAATATAATGGGTTATGTATTTGCAATAAAGAAACCCTAATAGACATAAGTAAAACAAATTGTATTCCAGCTCTCTTATCCAGCAAAAATCATGATTGCGTTTTCTTGAATAACCAGCATATTAATTCAATACAAGAATTATCTTCCGGAACTATTTTGTTAAATCAATTTAAAGGTTTTATAAAAACTTCGAATAACGAAACAAATGAATTATCAGGGACTTATTTACTTAAGTTTCATAATGATACCATAACAGTAGGTAACAAGACATTTGTTTCAAAGGAAATATCTGATTGGAAGCCGCTTCCGGCGTTATTGCAACCAATAAAAAATAATCGGGAAATCGAAGAAGTTCTTTCATTAGAATTAATGAAGGACTTGCAGATCAATAATATTAATAAATTGACATCACTGTCATCTGGGAATAAATTGATGTTTTCCCTCAATTTTGGTCTTTTGTTTGTGTTGATTTTTTGTATATTTATGATTGCTTACAAAATTTGGTTTAAGAACAAAAGTGGATTGATAGTCACGAACATAATAAATGAGGGCAATCCTCCTAGTCTTGAGGACCCAAATACTTCATCCAAATTAAGATGTGAATTTCGTAGCATCAACGATCTTCCTGTTCATTAAGAATCGGGACGATTCAACTTACGGAGGGGGGAGTTAAGGCAACGGCTTGCCAACAGATAATTCTCACAATATTTTGCTGACACTATGTCTGCAAAAATAAATATTTTATTTAAAAGAAAACAAAAGAATTGGATTACACTACACGCGCGGCGTAAAAGTGCTGATCCAATTCAACTACGCGATCATGCTTTTTGTTGATATAATTATATGTTTTTGTGAGTATTAAGTTTAGTTTTAAGTATGCTATCAGACGGGAAACAATAAAGAATGTAATCAAAAGAATTCAAACAAAAAATGTATTTTATTTAAGAAAAAACTAATGGAGTAATTAACTGAAATTAACTTACATACAGAATAAGTTATCATGGGATATGCATATACGGTTCTGGGTTATATCAAATGCAAGTTTTGCTTCATGTTGTTAAATCATTGCATAATATTGGTCACCACACGATAACTTTATCCAGAAACAATCTACTAACTGATCGTCAATCAGGGTTTAGACCTCATCATAGTTGTATAACTGCACTTACAGATGTAGTAGAGGATATTCGAGCTAACTTGGATGATAGTTTGATTTCTTTTTTGGTTCTGCTCGACCACTCTAAAGCTTTTGATACAGTTGACCATTTTATACTTAGAATAAAACTTTCTAGAATGTTTAACTTTTCAAGAACGGCTACAAACTTGATCTTTTCGTATCTTACTAATAGATATCAGTCTGTTGCCCCTAATAACTTTATTTCCCAATCATTACCGGTCGTAAGAGGAGTTCCACAGGGATCCATACTGGGCCCACTGCTGTATACGCTATATGCCAATGATCTACCATCACAGCTCAAATATTGTAAGCTTCAAATGTATGCAGATGATGTCCAGATGTATCTAAGTAGTCCAAAGTCGTTACTTCTGTCCAAAGTTCATGAACTAAACCATTATCTTAACAAAATATTTGTCTGGGCTTCAGCAAACGGTTTATGCCTTAATCCTCGAAAATCAAAATGCATAATAATATGTAAGAGGTCAGTGAAAATTAATGATGAGATAAATATTTTCCTTGGTGGCTCCAGAATTGAAATAGTTGACTCCGTAAAAAATTTAGGTGTTGTATTTAATCGAACATTGACATGGTCTAACCATATAAATATTACTTGTGGCAGAGAATACGGTATGCTCAGAAGTTTATGGATCACTCAACATTTTACACCATTAAAAATACGAATGCTACTTGCGAAAACTTACATAATCCCAACACTTTTATATTCGTCTGAAATCTTCACTGGATGCAATACTATGGACACGAGAAAACTTAACACCACTTTCAATAACATCATCCGCTACATTTTCGGTTTAAAAAGATTTGATCATATATCCCGTTACACTAGTCGTATTTTTGGAATTTCTCTTAACGATTATCTAAATATAAAAATCTAGTTTTCCTTCACAAAATATTCATGACAAAGGAGCCTGATTACCTATTTTGCCGGTTAAGTTCCACATCATCACCCAGAATAATGGCATAACGCAATTTCAACATCGTGACACAGCGTCAGAAAACCAATTCTTTATTCTCACAATACACCTCTGGAACCATCTACCAAATAATTTGCAATTTATAGCAACGCAGTAAATTTCAAAAAATCACTAATGCTGTATTACTGTAATTGCTAACAATGTTTTATTTTTATTTCAATTGTTTTTTATGAATCTAAACTTATTAATTAATTAAAAAATTAGTTTCAATTATTTTAAATGTTTTAAATTTTTATTTTATATTCAATTTTATGTTAAGTGCGATTGTAATTTACTTTACTTAAATATTAACTTGTCGGATTATAATACTTTAATTTATAAGATATTATTTCTTGTTGTATTAGAAATGCAAAGTTTAAATAAATACAAATACAAAAATACAAATCAAACTGCATTTAACACCAGAAATAATATGAATCTACGAATAGCTTGGTGTAGGTTAGAAACTCCTAAGCAGCGTGGGGAGTATATGGATAATTATGAGTATAATAACCTTACTCAACATTTAAGAAAAACATTTAAATTTTGTTATTTAATTTTAAATATTTAGTTTTTATTAATTGTTTTTTTTTTTTTTTTATTAACTTTTTTTTATATACATATGGCTTGTAAGCAAATAATTTTTTGCCAACTCGCCTCAATTATGTCCAAAGGACGCTGAGGCACAAACTATTGTAAAAAATATTTTTTGAATAAGAAAAGTTTCCAAAAAAAAAAAAAATTGTTTAATTATAAAAAAATACAAAATTATACAAAATTATATTGTTTTAAATATCTTTAACCGTTTAGTATTCATACTCAGTTCAGTGTTTAACTTTGGTTCAAGTGGTTTTCGCCAGAGGACGCTTTAAGGCAAAAAATTAGCTGTTAAGCATAACCTATTTTCGACATTAGAGCACAAAAACAATTATTTTATGGCATACAACAACTTTTGGATCACAAATAATACTAAAGTGAATGAAATTCACTCGCAGTCACAACAAGATGAGAAGATTTGGAAAGATTCTGTATTACCATATGGTTGCTATAGGCTTTTCGGGTTAATAGCACTACGTATTATAGCACTATACTCTTAATATTGACAAATGTGCTTTAAATCGCCATAAGTTGATAAAAAAAAGTCGGTCCTTTAGTAGTGGATAGAATAGCTGCAAAATCTTTAATATTCTCGGGATGTGCTGCGTTGCCACCCTGTGGCTCATCCAGCATAAAGACAGGGTGACTAAATAACAATTTTTTTTAAAAACCTAATTTCTAATCTTAACACATACGTTTCGTTCCATTCGGTTTAGAAGTTAAGAAATTACATAATAACTACCACGTTTTCCAGTTTCAAACTACAGTGCCTTTATAAAGGGTCCGCCATCTAACGTTTCTTTTCAACTAGCGCTTATTTCGTGAATGGTAACACTTAGCTCATGTCTGATTTGACAGATAATTAGTTTTATCCTTCCGCTGAACGAATATGGTCCGTATGTTCGTTATCTTGTGAAAAAAGTGAAAGAAATTGGCATCCTCATCGATAAACCAAAGCGTGAAAAGCCAAAAACAGTGCGTACACCCGAGAATATTGCTGCTGTGGCAGAAAGTGTGAGTAAAGCGCCATCAACATCAATTAACCGTCGTTCTCAACAATTGAACATTTCGGAGACATCATTGAGACGAATTTTACATAAAGACTTTGGTATGACGCCATACAAAGTCCAATTGGTTCAGGAGTTAAAAAAAAAGTTATTTGGCGGACCCTTTATTTACTCAAGGTTAAAAACATGCTCATAAATAAGTGTCAAATATGTTTTATTTATAACTAAGAAATTTAATAGCACTAAAAATTATGTTTATCTTTTATGAGTTATTATCTTTTATGAGACATAATTTATGAGCGCTCAGAAATGTGTTGGCTGGGCCTTATTTCAAATATTTGACATAAGTGGCAACTTTGCACTATGGTTTCGCAGAACACTTTTCTTGATCAAAATTACATATTTGAAATTGGATTTGGTTGAAAACCATATTACTTTCATGCCTTATTTGTAATATAATGGTTATATTTTCTTTTATTGTTATGGGTGATATATTTTTCCAAAAATATTACATTAATATCTGGTAAACTGAACTCTCGATTTATGGCCTACTGTTTTTCAGCATTACTCTATTAATTTTAAATAAATCGGAATTTTTAAAGAAAAGGTGTTCTTGAAAAAATAAAAATTTCTTAAAAAATTGTAAAAAGGTGCAAAATTTTACAAATTGAAAATAAGGCATACAATAAGAAAAAAAAGTTCGTAATGGCTACTGGAAATGTTGCTGTTATAACGGGAAATTTGACTATTTTTCATGCTAAATTTAGCAAAAGGTGAGCTGTGGAATGAAATTGGTAGAAAATATTTGTAACAGTGACTAACTTTTAGTAAAATTTTTCTAAACTGCAATTCAGAACCATTTTGCTCAAATCAGCTAAAAAAATATTAATAGAAAAAATTAATAAGAGCTACTAAATTTTGGCAAAATGTTTGTAGCTATACTTTCAACAATTATTTATTTAATAAACACAAATTTTAAATATTCTGCAATAAATTTTATTCTCGCATAAATACTACAATTTTAAAACACAATATAAATACACTTAATATCGTTTTAATCTTTCACTTTTTGTTGTCTTTCTTTATTATTCTTGTCCATCTGTATAGGTTGTATGTGTTATTGCTTGTTTCGTTTTTCTTCATTGATGCCCTGTAGATTTGTATGAAAGTATTTAAGGGCTGAAAGAATAAGATATAAAATTAGTAATACTTAAATTAATGTAAAAAATATAATAAATATTATTCTAATAACATTTAAAACAACAAAATTTTGTTCGTTTCTATCATCGTATAGAATAAAAGAAAAAATAAAGGCTAAAATACAAGACGATTTTTAATGTTTGATGTGTAATGTGAATTTATAAAATGAGGATTCCAACAAAATAAAAATAACTTAAACTTAAAAAAAAAAATACAATTCAATTTATAATACGTTTTGTATGTGTAAGGGGATGGACTTGTAAAAAATAGATTGTGGGTTCGAATCGTGGCTGAGGCTGGAATAAAATAACAATAGTTTTGAAGTTTTTATGAAGAAAATTAAATTATAAAAAAACAAAAGTAAAAACAATGTGAAAAAAACGAATAAAAGAAAAAATCAAAAATTTTTTTTCGTGCTTACATTTAGGCGTTTTTTTTATATCGAAATAAGTTAAATATTTTGAATAAAAATTGAATTTGCAGTGTTTCGACTCTATATCATCTTGCAGATTTTATATGAAAACACTATCATCTTCTATATTATATCCAAGCCGATATAGAATTAAAAGTTTAAGGAAAAATTCTAGTTTTTAAGAAGAAGAGATAATGCATCACTGCAAACATGTTTTGTTCCACTTTTGTCTTTCTACATATATTACTACAGGCTAAAAATTGTAGAAATTGATTAACATTTACAAAAAAATACACGCCCTACAATACTTTGTATACACGAGGTAGTCAAATTGGACACACTGTATGCTCAGCCTGTAATAAAACACGGTGACCTAGTTGCAACACTTCGAGAGTTTAACACGTTTTTTACAATTTCCATTTTGATTCATACCGATCGGATCATTAGTTTAGAAGTTGAATATTTATTACCACTCTATATTTTTTTCAAATATCACACTGTGCTAGCCATAGTATTTGGATCCTGTGACGTATGAGTGTTATTTAACTTTAATACTGAATAAATAACACTCATACGTATGAGTAACACAATAGTATGAGTGTTTTAAGAATTTGTTCGTAAATATTATGGACAATTTGTCCCGTTTTCAACCCAGTACTTTTAAATGGATATACATTTTTCCTGTAAAAGATAATGAACTGGTTTAAAAACCATAAAATAATTCAATGTCTTGAGTACAATCGCAAATTAAAAATTGTTAAGAATCTGTTATTCAGAATAGCCACATATTTTTTTTGAAAAAATAATTCTTTGACCTTTGTCGATGAAACCTTTTATAAAAATTATTTTAATACCTCATTTATACTACATGCTAAAACTAAACACAGAGAAATAAAGTGACAACCGAATTGAAAAGTGTATTTTAATGGGAAAAAACTTATAACTTCAGTTAGTACAATGATATTTTCATTAGATTTTTAAATATTTTGGGATTTGCAACTAAAATTAAGTTGAATTACCCGAAATTTGTTGTTTTAACTAATGTTCAATTGCCACAATCAACTCAATTTCTTAATAACAAAATTTGAGAGTATTCGAATTTCAGTTCGCAAATAGATATATTTTTCTCAGTGTGTAGTAGTTTTTGAAAACTTATAATTTGTGATTTAAAATTTGCATGGCATTTGACAATTAAATATAAGTAGTTTTCAGAAACTATTAGTTTTTGTTTATGGTATATATGTGGTATAAAAAACAAAAGAGCGCAAGTGTTTACATTTTTGATCGTTATGATGATAAGAAAATATAAAAACGTATTTCTCTGACAAACATTTTTTTTTTCGATTGTGTATAATTTTTGAAAATCTGACCGATCCGATCATGAATTTTTCAAACAATGATCGGATCGGTTTGTTTTTTATTGAAATACTACTAGAATTATAGAAATTATAATGTCAAGGTTGCCATATACAAATCTTGGAAAATGGTAAAAAACCACTGTATTTTCCCAAAAAATTAAAAAAAAGTTTAAAAAAATTCTTTTATTTACAAATATACAACATAACTTTTTTCACTAAATATTACAAACGTGACTGAAAATCAATCGCAGTCACCAAAACTCCATAATTTTACTCATTTACAATGACAACACCGTTACATAAAAGTATATTTTTATGCCACATCCGTGGAATTTCCTTCATTCAGTTATTTAAAAACATTCTCATAAATAGGAGTCAAATATGTTTCATTTATGACTCCGACTCTAAAAATTATCATATTTTATAGTTTTTTATGAGTCATAATTTATGAGCGCTCAGAAATGTGTTGGCTGGGCCTAAAACGATAGTGGCAACTTTGCACTATGGAACACTTTTCTTGGTCAAAATTACCGGTTTGTCTGCTGAACTGTATTACAATAAAGTTAATAGAACAAACTTAGTAGCCGCTATTAAATATTAGTAAAATGCTATTTAAACCCGTTTTGCTAATATCAGCAAAAGATTTACTGAATATTAAATTTTGTTTAGCAACCTTTACTGATTTTTTGTAAAATTGTTGTAAACTGTAGTTCAAAAATAATTTTTGCTAAAATTAGCTAAAAAAATATGGCTAAACTGTACTTTATGGGGCTTTCTCCAAAAAAAAAGTAGGGGTCCAGAGTTCAAAAGCAGGTACGCATAATACACGAGCCCCATACCGCATACCGAGCCCCAGGGGTCCCGGCCCTAATATTTTTTTTTTAATTCCAGAGGGGTACATTTATTATTTTTATTTTTTTGAGAAACTTTGGAACCTTATCCTTTTTTTTTTTTTTTTTTTTTATTAAAAATAAAAAACTGATCATGGAATAGAAAGTTAATGTGGTTTGTTTTTTGAAATGACCTACAAATGTAGTTAAAACTGAAAATTCTCCGACAAATTACTGCTCTTTCATTTAAAAATAAATATACTGTGTTATTACTCAAACAACTACAAATACTTACAGCAGAAGATCACTGAGTGTATACTTCATAGAGTTGTTTTTACCTTAATTATGTCATAAGTGAAAACGTAATCAATTTCAGCATATTTTTGATTTTATGTATTTGGGAAACAGATGTTTTTTGTATTTTTTTTTTGTATTGTAATTCTTTATTTAATCATATATATTATCATAAACAAAGAACAAAAAGATAATTAATAACAATGACATAAAGTCGTCTGTTATATATCCATTATTATAACAATTTGTGTAATTTTAAACTTAATTTATATAAATTCATTTATTATCATATTTCTGTATTTTAATGCCGTATTAACATAATTATATAATTTTTTCCAACCATTTGGTATTTCTCCATTTAAAATATTTATTAATTCTTGTTCATTAAGATAATCTTTTTCTAAATGCCGTATTCTGAATTCCCTGAGTATGGGACATTTTGCCATAAAGTGGACCAAAGTTTCGTCTTCTCTCGTGTTACAAAGGCTGCATGTTTTAGTTTGCGTATTATCAAAGTTGTTTCCGTTTAGAGGTAGAATATCACACCTGGTTTTAAATATTGTTGAGATTTGAGTTAAATTTCTATTATTTTCAATGTAATTAACACATCTACTATAATCAAGATATTTGTAGAATCGTGATCTGCTGTTCAGGGCTGTCTCCTGCATTTGTACAATATTCTTGGTTTTAAGTTGTTGAATCAAAAGTGTGCCTCGACTAAGCCATTCTTCTGCCGAAATATCATTTTCGAAGCGTATATTAAATTCATTTCCGAGTTTATTCATTTGATCTGCCCAAAATATATTATTTGTTAACATGATTACTGATAATTTGTGCGGAAGTCTGTTTTGTTTATATTGATAAATAGTTTTGTATACGTAATTCATGTGAAGGTTTAACGTGTAGAAATAACTAGCATCTGCATTTGTTTCTAACATAATAGAATAATTTGGTGTAAACATAGGAAGTTTAAAAATTCTTTTTAAAAAGTATCTCTGCAAGGCATCTACTTCATCAAATAACCAACATCCCCAGATCTGCGCTGCATACGCCTGTACAGATCGACACACAGATTGAAAAAGTTTCCATTTTGTTTCTAGGCTTATATCATTTTTATTAAGAAAACTACTCCATGTGGCATTGATGCTATTTTTTGCTGATTTGTTCATTTTTTCAAGAAGTTTTTTGAAAACCATTTTTGGTGTTAGAATAACACCTAAGTAATTATATTCGTTCACAATTTCTATGAATTGATTTTTGTATATAATTCTATCACGGGCTGCCAGTCGACCACCGTTTCTGAAAATCATAATCTGCGACTTCATCATATTTATTTCCATATTCCACTGATCACAATATACTTCCAAATTGTTAACCATTCTTTGCATAACCTTTATATCATCTGCCAACAAATCAATGTCATCTGTATAAAGTAACAAACGCACATTTACATCTCCTATATTTAAACCGCCACCTAAATGCTCATGAAGATCATTTAGATAAAGGGTAAAAAGCAGAGGAGACAAAAGGCAGCCCTGCTTAACACCAACATAAGTATCAAAGTATTCCGATAGTTCGTTACCGGTCCATACAGCAGATTTCGTGTGACTATATATATTTTTTATCAAGTTAACGACTTTAGTCGAAATTCCCATTGCTTGCAGTTTGTATATAAGAGCACATCTTGGGACTTTATCAAAAGCAGCTTTGAAGTCCACAAAGAAGGCATATGTTTTTTTCTTTTCTTTAAAGTTCCAATGAACAATTGACGCTAAATTGAATATGTTGTCGACTGTTGAATATTGTGGTCTAAATCCAGATTGGAATTCATTAAGGATGTTATGTTTCTCAACCCAATTCATTAATCTTGAATGTAGGGTTCCCATTAGCACCTTTGCCACACAATTCATGAACGAGATTCCCCTGTAGTTACACGGGTTGTTCAAATCACCTTTTTTGTGTATTGGAAACACTATACTTTCAACAAACTCTTCTCCCACTATGCCTGTTTCAAAAATGATGTTAAAAGTTTTGACTAATTCATTTAAGAATTCTATAGATGCATTTTTAAACATTTCATAAGGGACTCTATCAGATCCTGGTGCTTTATTGGGTTTGGTTGATTGTAGAACTTTTCTTATTTCATCTACTATTATATCTTTGTCCAGGTCATCATCTATGTGCAACATTGAAGCATAGTGTATATCACTTGTAATTTGTTGTTGATTTAAAAGACTTTGAAAATACTGCTTAAAATTTGCTGCTGATATATTTGTACCCACTACAAAGCAATCACCTCTAATTTCCTTAGCTAGCTTCCACCAGTTTTTAGAATCTTTTGTTTTATTTATTCTGTTGGTGAGCATTATAAAGTATTTTTGTTTTTGATTTTGTTTTTTTTTTTTTTTTTTTTTTTTTTTTTTTTTTTTTTTTGTGCGCCCGGTAGGCTAGTTGGTAGCGTGCTGGCTTATCAGTGCGGGGGTCGTGGGTTCGATTCCCACCAGAGGCACTGGTCTGTTTTCGCTACAACGCGCCGAAGGCCATAGTAGCTAGTGCTCGGTTAGGGTAATAGTATATAATTTGTAATTATATGATTATTAATTAATAAAATAAAAAAAAAAAAAAATATTTTTGTTTTTGGTTTCTACATTCGATGACATAACGACGTTTTGCTGCGTGATATTTTTCCTTATCCTGTAAGCTTTTTGATTTTCGGAAGACATTAAGAAGTTCAAAAGAAACTTTTCTAGCTTTTAAGCATTTGTAGTTAAACCATCTGTTTTTAAATATAATTTTGTTTGAACTTGGTTTTTGATTTGGTAAAGAAATCTTTATTATATTTACTAATTTTTCTAAGCTCAGAAAATTTCCTTGTGTAATTTGTGACCTTAGGTTTGTATTTAGGTTTTTGTTGTATCTTTCCTTTTCAGCATCAATCCATTTAAATTTTGGTAACAAATTCATAGTTTCCACATTTTTCACACAAACCATCAAAACCCAACGTTAATTTTAATGGCAGATGGTCTGACCATACCTTTGTTTCAATTTGAAATTTTTTAACATACTGCAAAGCTTCCTGTGATATTGCGCAGATGTCATTGACAGAATTGCCTAAAGTGCTTAAATACGTATATGAGCCTTGATCATCGCCACACACAGGGAAAAGATCGGTTGGAATTCGTTCGATATTACATTATTTAAGTTGGCAAACAAATATTTTAGCTGTATGTGCATACAAATGTTAATCAGGAGCAGTTATTTTGCCTAGTGCAAGTTTAAAAATTAGCTTAACAAACTAATTTTCTTGCTGACAGACAATTGGTTGATTTCCCTAATTATAGAAAAAAAATCTTCAGTAAACACAGCTATTGTATTATAATCATAACCCTTGCTCCCAATTGCCGTAACTATCATACCTTGTTCTGAACAAAATAATTGTTATTTGCAGTTTATGTCAAATTAATTATTAAAAATAACAAAAAGAATATTGAAACAAATAATCATAGAAGTACAAAAATTTTAAATTCGTATAAAATACGCAATAATATTAAAAAAAAAACACCATTGTATAGTAGTAAAAAACAAGAAGGAGATGCTGATGGGGTAATCTTAAATTTTGTGTACATATAAACGCAAATTATGGTAGTTTCACGTTTTTCTTTCAGAATTTTAAACATATTTGAATATGACTAAAATTCGCAACAATATTTTTCTTACATTACAAAAACGGGTGCTTCAAATATGGGGTAAATTGGAGAAAACTAACATTTTAATAGCAACTAACTAGCAACGTTATGACTCCATCTAGCGCAGTTGCGAAAAAGATGTTTTATACTTTTTAAGTAGAGCCTACACTCCAGACCGGTATCCCGGGTTTCCCGGTTTTCGGTCTACCCGGATACACCGAAAGACCGGGTGTAGAACGAAAACCAGGGAATCGCAGTAAGTAAGGCTACACCGAAAACCAAGTCTCCTCGTTAATTCGGTCAGCGCGATTAAAATAAAGTAGTTTTTGCATAAAAACTTATAAATTTTTAACACAAAAATAATTTTTTTAAAAAAAGCACCTATTTCAAAAATATAGCACTCTTAAAAAAAAGTATCTTGTAAGTATTTTTAAGAAAAAGTACATTTTTCACAAAGCGTTACTTTTTCACAAAAAAATTTCTATTTCAAATCGAAGTACCATTTTCAAAGAAGTTCCTTTTCGAAAAAACTACATTAAAAAAATACCTATTTCAAAAAAAAAAAAAATATATTTTTTTTCTTTTTTTAAATACTCTCTTTTTAAAATGGTACTTTTTTAAATAAGGTACTTTTATGGAAAAGTTTACTTTTTTTAAAAAAGATAATTTTTTAAAAAGATAATTTTTTGAAAAAGAAATTTTTTTATTTAGTTAGTCTCTTTACAGGAAGAAGAAGAAGAAAACATTTTTATTGAAAAATTTTACGGACACAAGGGATACACCAGACTGCCGCAGTTTCGTCCCCCTCCTGGGACTCGTCAGTGGTTAATTTATGTGTCAATTGAACAAAGTATTTTATATTGTTAATTTTGCTCTATATGAAAAACTTTTTATTTTTTGGTGTCGTACTGTGATTTGAACTCACGGTCTTAGCAACAAGCTATGCATCGTAATCTCGCCTCTTAACGAGTAGAGCCACGGTCGACACAGCGTTGACTGCGACTAAATTGGAGTTTGGTCACACTACATACACACAAGTATTGTTTCGATCAGAAGAGACAGAATTAGCTAATACCAATGCACAATTCATTTCTCAACTAGAATGCTTTTTCTTCTTAATAAAAGATATTTTTTATAAAAAGGGTATTGATGTACAAAAATATACTTTTTTGGAAAGAAATACTTGTTTTGAAAAGTACTTTTTAAAAACAATCAGGGTACTGTTTATAAATTGGTTTTTTTTGGAAGAAGGTGTTATTTTTATAATAGTAATTATTTAAAAAAAGGTACTATTGTGGAAAGGTACTTTTTTTTGTAAATATATTTTTTTTAAAAGGTCCTTTTTTTAAAAGATACTTGTTTTTAAGAAAAATACTTTTTTTTGTACTCCTGTTTATGAAAAGGGAATTTTTTTTGAAATGGGTAGTTTTATTTGAAGAAATGTACTTTTTTAGAAAAGATATTTTTTTAAAAATGAGTAGTTTTTTTTATAAAAGATTTTTTTCTTGGGTAGTTTTATTTTGAAGGACTGTTCTTTTTAGAAAAGGATATTTTTTTTTTAAATGAGTAGTTTTTTTTTTTTTAAAAGATTTTTTTTTATTTTCAAAAAAGTACTTTTTTGAGTAATAACATTTTTTGTGAAAAAGATACTTTTTTGAATAAGGAGTACTTGTTTGTGAAAAACACACTTTTTTGAGAAAAGATTTTTATGCGTTTAATAATGGTATGTTTTTATGCAAAACATAATTTGTTCTAATCGCGCGAACCGGTTCTTGCAAGTAGACTGTTCTGCTCTTTATTTATATATTATTTATATTGACTGTAATATTTATTTTAATAAATAAAAATAAAAACACTGGATACGGTGTATTACTTAATTAAATTTGGTTTGATCTACTTAATAAATTCAGTTGTGACCACAAGTATTTTTTTTTTTAAATCCATAGGCATTATTAAATATTCAGTACTGATAGCCAAATTTTAATGACTTCAATTGAATTTCTAAGTAACATAAATATTAGTAAATGTAACTATCAGAATTCGGTTGGCAAAAAATTCGGTTGCAGCAATTGGATCTCTTTTCTGTGTGCAGTTGTATAGCCATTCAGTACCACCAATCCATAATCATTAAAAAATTCAATTAACTGTTTGCCTTTAGCATTTACAATTGCATCTTCTGATTTTCTCTCTTCTAAACCTGCTATAAATTTCGATTTATGAACATCAGTTATATCCTTCTGTATAGTACCAATACGTACTTTCATGTCACCAACTAATATTGCATCAGATTCTATATTGTTTGTGAAGAAAGTTTTTAAGGCACTAAACTCATTAATCCAGTCAGATCCTCTGATATATAACGGGATAATAGAAAATTTTATTTCGTTTTTCTGCATTTTTAGTACAACTGTGTCATTAATAACCTGGAAAGAGTGTTTAATACCAATTTTTGACAAATTTCTATTTACACCGTATACACATCCTGCTATAGCCCGGCCACGTAAGTTTATTCTGCTAGCAGGTTTCCAAAATATATCAAAATTCTTAAAGTATTTCTCCATTTTTCTGTATTTTCTTCCTCCACATGCGTTTCGAATAAGGCAAAAACATCACAGCTACACACATACTCAAAGAATTCTGAAAACAGACATTTATTACCTAAGCCATTAATATTATAAGCTATGATATTTATAAACGTTTTTGAAAATATTAGTTTTTTTGACATTATGTTATTTAATAATACATTGTAATTTATATTAAACTTAGTATAACAGTTAGTATATAACTCCTTAAATATGACCTCTGCTCCTACACTGCCACTAACTAGGTTTTTATTTTGATCCCATTTCATCCAGTTGTTGCCAATTTTAATTCTGTCATTTGTAACTTTAACTTTATGGATAGTACTAACTGCTTTAATCTCTTTTTTTTAACTGTAGTAAAGCTTTCTTATCTTGTTGCTTCTCTATGTTTAGATCCTTCTCTATATATATTGAAGTTCCACTTAGTTTTTTCGTTTGTTGTAAAACATCATTTACGATTTGTAACGAATCGAATTCTGCTACAACACTCATCTTTCCGTCACGTTCAAAAATTTTCCTGGTTGATTTTATTATAGGGGTTGAATCTAGTTTTAATTTCTCAACACAAACTTTGCTAACTGCATCATTTAAGGAACTGTTTACTTCTAGGCCTTTAAATAATAAATTTTTACTTTTAATATGATCTTCTAGAAAGCTAATTCTTTTACGATCTTGACATTGTTCTACTTTGAGAACCTCGACTTCTTCTTTTAGCAATTTGTTCTGTTGTTTTAGTGCATCGACATCATCTGTCAGGACAGTTAATTTTTCCAAAACCTCTTTGTTGGCCTCTTTCATAATTAGTTTCAAATCGTCTACATCAAGATCTCCCACTTTTCTACATTTTGGTGCTTGATGTTCCGGTGAAGTTTCTGCAAAATTTCACTTAGCTGTCTCAGTTACTGTCGACATTTTTGTAGTTTGTACTATTTTTTTTTTTTTTTTTTTTTTTTTTCTTTTTTTTTTTCTTGGGTGTAATTTTCAAAATTAACGGCTAGTAACAGCAATTATCCTCAGACTATTTCAGTAATATTAAGCAACTCTGTAAAATTCTCCAATGACACTCAAACTACAAATATACTTGGTAGCACTTTTTGGAAAACCACCAGTATTTTGCAAGAGTGAAACAGCTGTTAGTGTTTACTATTTCCAATAGAAGTTGCAATTAAATATTGAGTGATTTTCTAGATAAATTTTTCTTTTTAATTTGCGAAAAATTAACTTTTTTAAAAGCGTTGTTTGTCAATAAAATGAGACACCACCAGATACATTTATCTCACCAAGCACAGGCTGCACTATTCGTCGTTCCTTGCAAGTTTTAGCATATAACAGAACAATTTAAGATGCTTATTTGAAAAAAAATTATACGAGCCGGTAAGAAATACGTCTGTACACAATCTCACTTAATACTGATACACAGATGTTTAGATCGATCAGATTTTGTTAATATATAACATTTTTAACACAGAAATAAAGTTCTATATTTTTTTTTTATCAAAATATGAATATGAAAGTGTATTCTTTTTAATATTTTTAAATATTTTGAAAAGAGTCTTTTAAAATGTCAGAATCAACTTTTGCAAATTAATATTGTGCAACGCTTATGAAATATTTGTTCTCAATATTTTTAATATATATGAAAACTTCATAAATATGATTTATAATTCATAACAAATGATTTAGGAAACATTTTCATTAAAATAACTTTTTTCATAAGCTAGCAACATTTGTTGCTACTTTTTGCACACGGTTTTGAAAAATTAGTTAAATGTTTTGCTAATATCAGCAACAAAACTTAGTAAAAAGTTCCGTAATTTGTAAAATGAGAATTGCGAAAATTGTACTAAAAACATATATTGTACTAAAAATTGGTACAAAAGAAATATGCAAGCACAAAAAACCAACTCCTTTGTGTACAAAACAAAAAATCCTAAATTATATAGAAATGGCGATAGATTTCGAAGAGTTGAACATCAGACTGCGAGAAAAGATATTAAAGTAAGAAATTTATCGAGCAAAGCCAAATGTCTTCATGTTGTATATAAATATTAAAGACCTACAAGTTTCCAAAACATCTCACTGTTAAAGCATTGGATTTAGCACATTAAAAATCATCTTAACATATCATCTTAACATGCATTATGCTCAAGATTGGCCTTTTCCATTTTCTTTATTTAAAATTGGTTAATATTATAATAGTTTCCATAAATAAGCTTAAGTGGGACTATCAGAAAAGTATCAAAATCGAAAACTGTTAAGAATTGCAAAAAAAAATTTTTTTTTTTTCAAATTTACTCTTTGTGCGTATGCTGAATTTAAGTGCGAGAATTAGTGATTTATTTATTATATGAACTTAAAAATAAAGACGAAGTGGTACGTATACTTTGTCAGAGGTAGTCTCAGATCCGTTTTGGGATACAAATTGTAAATTCATAATTATATTTTAACTAGGAAATTCCGAGAGAGCCTCGATCATATTTAAACAATAATATTTTTGAATAGAAATTTTTTTGTTTTAAATTATAAGAAGCAACATTCCAGTGGTAAAAAACGTTGGCCAATATAGTAGATATCCTTTATTAAATGCTTTATGGAAGTCATATGCAGTTTGAACACGAGAATTTCTCAAGAAATAAAATGCATTGTATTAGGAAAGAAAAATATATGACCGCGAATTTTTTTAAACGATGGAGATAAATAAAATCTTAAGATATGGATTTATCTATGTTAATGGAAGAAATTCATGTTAATGGTTAAACACTCAATCGATTTTTTTAATGAGAATGAGCCTTTATATCATCTTTATTCACCATTATTAAGATTTTCGAAAATCTTATCTGTCAACTTTAATTTTTTTGAAATTTTAAACCAATACCATTGATCAATGAAATCAAATCAAAGAAATTCTTTATCATTAATTAAACAAATGCTCATGAAAATAATTTAATTACAATTGATATCATTGAAATGGTAACGTAATCGTAAATTAATTAGTATATTCAATTAATTAGTCCCATGTTTGTTTAAAACAAATTTTTGAAAAAGGTTTCATCGACAAATGTCAAAAAATTATTTTTTCAAATAAAAATATGGCTATTCTGGATAATAGTTTCTTAACTATTTTTAATTAACGATTGTACTCATGATGTTGACTTATTTTATGGCTTTTAAACTACTTAATTATCTTTCTACAGGAAAAATGTACTGGGTTGAACACGTAACAATTGGTGTATAATATGTACGAACAAATTTTTTTAAACACTCCTACAGTACGTATGAGTGTTATTTATTCAGTGTTAAAATTAAATAACACTCATACGCCACAGGATCCAACTGTTGTAGCTGGCACAGTATGACATTTGCAGAAAACTAATGGTAATAAATATCGAACTTCTAAACAAATGATCTGATCGGTATAAATCAACTTGAAACTTGTAAAGGAGGCGTTAGTCTTTCGAAGTGTTGTAACTAGGTCACCATGTTTTATTACCAGGCTGAACTTAAAAGGTGTCAAAGTTAACTACCCCGTATAAAAAAAATGTTTTTGGCGTATATATTTTGTAAATGTTAAACGATTTCTAAAATTTTTACGATTAAGTAAAGTTATTAATTTAAAAGTTATTTAAGTTCAAAAATTAAAAGTATTTTTGTTATGACATTTTTTTTAAGAGTTAATTTTACAGGAAGAAGAAGGAAAAACACTAAGCGATATGCCAGACTGCAACAGTTTCGTCTTATCCAAGGACTCAGCAGTGATTACTTTATGTGTCGATTGAACAAAGTATTTTATATTGTTAAATTGCACTATATGAAATATTTTTACTTTGTGTCGTAGTGATTTTCAAACCCACATGTATACAGCCAGCGTCACCTCTAAGCGAGTTGAGCCACGGTCGACAAAGCGATAAAATAAAATTAAAAATTATATTGTTCAAAAATTGCTCTAACTAGCAGATTTTTATTTTTTTTGCACTCATGGAAATAAACCTGTAAAAATAGCAGAGAAAGCCACTAAAAATTAGTAAACAATTACGTTGCACAACGTACTAAATATTAATATAATAGGAACAGCCAAAATAAAACTGTTAACTTTACAAAATTTTGGTTATATTCGAGTTGCATTTTAGTTAACTAATTTAGTATAAAAGCTCTTCAAGTAAAAGTTGTCTCGAAGCTGAACTATTATTAAATCGAAAAAAGATATAATAAGCCTCGATAAAATTAAATACGTATTATTAAATTGTTATTTGAAATCAAACCAACAGCAACCTAAATTTCTAAATATCGGTGGACGTGTGTTCAAAATAGCTTTCATTTCAAATCCAAATTTTTTTTCTAAAACTACTAACAAAAAGTTTATCATGGTGGAATAACAACTGCTAAAATTTGCTGATTTCTTCTAAATATTAGTATTATAAGAATAAATACAATAAATCTGTTGAAAATGCCAAAATATTTTTATATTTAAGCTCAATTTTAGTTAATTCGAAGTAGCAAATATACCAACATTTGCAAAATATTAATCGACAAAAAAAAAAATCGCAGAAAATGTGAAATTTAAAATTTTTTTTCAAAGATTTTTATTTTATACGTATAAAATGTTCCCTTCTGAAAGCCCCAATCCTCAATTTTAAGCAAATATTTGTGTTGATTTAAGAAAAATATACTGCTATTTGCATCTAACAAAATGTTTGACAAATATAGCAAAAATTTTGTTAATGTTACAGTTTTTGGTTTGCTATTTTTTAAAAACATATATTGTGCAAACGTTTATGCTGATTTTAGTAGAGTAAATTGTTATTTTCAATTAACTAAAATTCAGCTCGTATATTTCTAAAATTTTGTAAAGTTAACAGTTTTATTTGTGCTGTCTGAAATCAATACATTTTAGCAACTTTTTTCTGCAGCGTAAATTTTAACTAATTTTTAGTAGCTTTCTCTGCTATTTTTACAGGTATATTGAGTGTAATATTTAGCACAAAAACACAAAAATCTGCTAGTCTTAGCAGTTTTTTAAATTTTGTTCATCACTAAACTGCTGTAGTGGCATATAATTCGTATAGGTTAAATTTTTTGGTAAAACCAACTCTAAGAAAAATGTCATTACAAAAAAATTTTAATTTGTAAACTTAATTTACTTTTGCAGTTGATGAGATAATCCATCACTATGAACATGTTTTGTTATGTCATTGTCTTTCACTATACATTACTTACGCGTAGAAACTTTAGAAATCGGTTAACATTTAGGAAATATATACCACAAAAAAAATTTTTTACGAGGTAATCAACTTTGACATCTTTTAAGTTCAACCTGGTAATAAAACAGGGTGTCCTAGTTACAACACTTCGAAAGACTAACACCTCCTTTACAATTTTCAAGTTGCTTTATATTGATCGGATCATTTGTTTAGAAGTTTAGTTTTCTGCAAATGGCATACTGTGCCAGCTACAACAGTTGGATCCTATGGCGTATGAGTGTTATTTAATTTTAACACTGAATAAATAACACTCATACGTACTGTAGGAGTATTTAAAGAATTTGTTCGTAGATATTATACACCAATTGTTACGTTTTCAACCCAGTACTTTTTAATGGCTATACAACATCAACATCATGAGTACAATCGTTAATAAAAATAGTTAAGAAACTATTATCCAGAATAGCCATATATTTATTGAAAAAATTATTTTTTGACATTTGTCGAGGAAACCCTTTTCAAAAAAAAAAAAATACAGTTGACAGATAAGATTTTCGGACATCTTAATAACGGTGAATATCGATGATATCAGGGCTCATTCTCAAAACGATGGAGAGTTTAACCATTAACGTGAATATACAGATTAAAACACTCCGATTATAGAATTGAATATTGGTTAAAACTGCAACGATATGAACTGGAATAATGAATGACTGGAATTGGAATAATAAACTTTTTAACAGAAATGGAACGGAAAACAAAATTTTAAACATCGTCGTGTCTTAATTTTTATCATCATATAAAATTCATATTTAACCACTCCGATGATAGAATGAAACATTCGTCCAAAATGAAACGATATGGTAAGAAACTAGGAACAAATGAAATCAGAAAACTTAACGCATTCAGGCAAGTTTTGCTAAAATTTTTGTACATTTTGCGATATTTCGCTTAGTTTTTCAGATACTAGCCATTTTACAAAATGGGGATTTTTTAAAATGGACTGTAGACACAAAAAAATAAGTTAGCAGAAAAGTTTGTAAAACGTCTTATTAATCCGGTATACTATCTTTCAGCAAATATTTTTGCTAAAATTATGTTTTCAGCTAAATTTTAGTTATCTTTATTTAGCACTCAGCTGTGCTAATGTTTCACTAATATTTTACTAATTTATTTTTCTAAAAAAAAATAGTGTTGATAAGCACATTAATAGTTTCGACGACAACCAAATTGAAAGATATACGCAGAACTAAGTAGATGTCGCTAGAATGACAAGATGTAGTAGAGACGAGGAAAGTGATACTAAAAAGTACAACTCTTGTAAGACATATAAAAAAATCAGCCATGGAAGATTTTTGTATCTGGTTTTCACACATAAAACAAAATTGTGGACTAAAACACCAATTGAAAGCTTGTGCTCTATTAATTAAATAAAAGACAAAATAAAATATTTAAGTGCAGTGTTATTTTAACGTTACATACACTCATAATAATCTATAGGTAAGATACACGAAAACCGTTGTTCATTTTACGAAAGTTTTGGTTATTTTGACATTACGAAAAAATTTGTAGAATATACAAATCACATTTCGTAAAGTTTTGTAAAAACTTTTTTTAAATAAAAATGTGGTGCATACCTTACGGGTTTATTTTAAAATTAAAAAACAAAAAATGTAATGGTGCCACACCAGAATCGAACTCACGATTTCAGTGACGTCCTGCTGTGTTGAAGTAGACCCCTTTACCATTTGCACCAAAGTAGCTGATGCAATACAACAAACTAAAAAGGAACTTAAGTCGAAAATATTATGAAATTTTTATGAAAACTAGAAAAATATGCTACAAATATTTAATAAAAATGTAAAATGGCAATTAAATATTTTTATTATGTTTATTGAAATAAATAAAATAATATAATTTTTTTTATAAATATATCAAATAATATATTAAAAAACAAAATAAAAAAAATAATAAAATAATAATAATAATAAAAACTTAAATAACAATTTCAAACTAATTGCATTTTATTATTAAATATTTTATCTTTTTAAATATTTGTTTAATTGAATTTCATACTAAACCCGGCAAATAAAGTGGGTCCTCTTTAACTTGTTTTAGGATCCTCTTTATTAAACAAAATACAAAATATCCATTTATATCAAAACATTTTTGTGTAATAATAAATAAAAAAATAAAACAGAAATTTAAAAAAACATTAATAAACAAAAAAAATATAAAAACTAAAAAGAAAAAAAAAAAAAATTTTGTCCTGGCCAGGAGTTGAACTCGCAAACTTCTGATTGCAAATCCGACCTCTAACCACATCAACATCCATATGTAATATTTGTAACATTACAAATTTTTGTACAATGTACTAAAAAAATATTACGAAATCATGTTTGTATTTTTTACGAAATTTGTAAATTTATATAATTTGTTTTATACAAAAGTTTTGTAATATAAACAAAATGTTTGTACATTCTACGAAAAAAAATTTACGAAAAATATATTTGTATTTTTAAGCATGGATTATTATGAGTGTAGACAGTCGCAATGGATTTTGATCGTGACTGTCATGATAGACGGACATTTAGCGGAGATCAATACTATTTTTTTTTCGTTATTACGAAGTGCAATTTTTATTAAACACATAACTCAGTGTTCTATTATTGTAATTTTTTCTATTAAATAGTTATAAAAACAAGAGAAAGAGACTCTTATATAGAACTAAAAAAAAACTGAGTGAGCTATTAGCTCAAAACTTAGATTTAAATAATGACAAAAACAACATAATAAATTCCTCATTACCTAGTAAATTAAAAAAGACCTTTTAAGAAAAAGCAATGTAAACAGTGAAACAATGTCTAAACAACAGAAAAGTAATAATTATTATTCACTTCTTGATAATGATGAAGAGTGTAATCTTGAATATTTACAAAAATTTGAGAAACATGTGCAAGAACATAATAATGCAAGTACATCTAGCAACAATTTAAAAAACATCTCTACAAATCAAGAGAGCAATATAAATATTGAAAATACAACAAATAAAAACAAAAAAATACCGCCTTTGAATATATTCGATGTGGATCCTAATGAACTGATTCAGTTTATTAACAATGGGCTAAAGATTAGCGAATTTAAAATAAAAGAATTTAACAAAAACAAAATAGCACTGTTCATATCTTCTATAAACGATTACAACAGAGTAAAAGCTTATCTGCAAAAAGCAAATACAAATTTTTTACATTTACGCCAAAAACTGCTAAAACAAAGACTTATTTACTAAAAGGTCTGAGTGGAAATACTGATCCTTTGTCAATTTATAATGAATTATGTAAATTTCAAAACGAAAATCTAAAATTTATTAAAGTAAGCACATTTAAAACCAAAAAGTCTATAAATAGTGGCTATCAACTACCGATATTTATTGCTCAAATAAGCAATGAAAGCAAAATTAATGAGCTTAAAGCGATTAAGGGTCTACTTTATCGATGTATACATTGGGAACCCTTAAAAAAATCTGAAATCACACAATGACGTAATTGTCAAAGCTTCTTTCATAGCGCAGCGAATTGTTATTTACCAACTAGATGTGTAAAATGCAAAGAGAACCACGAAATTTGAAAATGTCCCTTGAAAGAAGCAGGTGAATTCGAAAGAGAAAAACTTTTCTGTGTTCTTTGCAGTAAATATGGACACCCAGCGTCATAAAGGCGTTGCGAAAAATACAAGGAACTTCAACAGAAGCTTCGAGCAAAAAAACAAGGACTGTTACAAAATAGGACAAAAAATCCAATCCTCAATGTAAATCCAAATATGAAGTTCGCAAGCGTATTAAGAAATGATAATTTTCAAAATATTAACAACACTAACTCAATTAATCTAGCATTAGAAGAATTTAAAAACTCAATGCAAAACCTAAATAACCAAATAATAAATTTGCAGAAGCAATTACAATTACAAGCTTCGAGAATAGGTTATCTTTTCTCAATTCAATATGGCTCTAACAAATGTAAAACAAATTAATATAATAGCAATAAACGTAAACTCTTTAATTAGATTAATGGCCGTAATTTCAAGCAATATATACCTACTGGTGCTTAGATACCTACCGTGTACACGAACAAAATCGGGTAGGTATCTAAGCACCGGTAGGTATCTATTGCTTGAAATTACGGGCATAAGTAGGAGATCTGATTTAATTAATTTTTTACAAGTACATAATCCAGACTTTATTTTATTAAACGAAACAAAATTAAATAACAGACACAAAATAGAATTTAAAGAATATAACAATATACGAAACGATAGAGTCGAAGCTCAAAGAGGCGATGGAACAGCTATTTTGATCAAAAAAGATATAAAATATAGAAATCACACTATTAATAGTATTAATTTATTTAAGGCTCTGGAAACATGCAATATTAAGATACCTATGGTAGCAAATAAAACGTTATTCATTATATCGGCTTATTATCCGTCAGGAAATAATAATACATATTTCAAAACAGAATTGCTACAACTTTTTATATCTTTAGATTTACAGAATCCCAAAAATTTGTATATACTCGCAGGAGACCTGAACTGTAGACATACTGATTGGGGTAATAGCTCTTGCAACACGAAGGGAAATATGTTAAAAGAATGATTATCATGTAACGAGATTAACTTTAGATGCAGTTTTTATGCTTCTACAGTACCATCTCTCCCACGTTGTGGATCTTATTTAGATATGTATCGCAGATTCTCGTCTGAATATTCATAGAGAAAACAACACAATGAATTGCCTAAAAACATTAGACTACGACAGCGATCATAATGCAATCCAAAAACGAATTTTAAATACCGAAAACGACCATCCTTTTGCCTATTTCAAAGAGTTACTAAATCTACAGTTAAATTATAAAGGAACTAACTGGAAAAGGTTCA
Source organism: Delia radicum (assembly GCA_021234595.1). Classification (NCBI taxonomy): domain Eukaryota; kingdom Metazoa; phylum Arthropoda; class Insecta; order Diptera; family Anthomyiidae; genus Delia; species Delia radicum. Next base: position 113,033,327 of record CM037854.1, on the reverse strand, counting down.
TAAGTAGTATTTTAAATAAGTTTACTAATAATGATAGGATCCCAAACAACGGGAATCTTACCAATTTAGAAATCGATTTTTATTTACTTAAATTAAGTAGTTATATAAGTACTGCTATTGAAAAATCAGTCCCAAAAATTAAAAGCTCTGATTCAATATCTAAATTTACAAACACAACCATAAAGAAATTACAACAAGAAAAAATCAAAATCCTGAATATAATAAAAAAAACACAATAGATTAGAATGCTTTTTAACAACCCCAGAGCTTAATTTATTAAAAACAAAATTGAAATTAGTTAGAAAGCTTATTAATGATAATTCCACTATTTCTGTCAACAATCATTTTAGAGAAAAACTATCTAACATGAACCATAAGAACTCGTCAAAAATGTTTAATGAAGTCAAAAAGCAATTTAGAACTAATCAATACGTTAATATTGATGCTATAAAAATTGGTCACGATGAAGAAAATTTGATTAGAAAGGCTGGAATTTCTCCAGTAGACTTAGAAAAGGATCAAATAAGTAATAAATTCATAATAAGAGATAATGACAATATATTAAATATAATTGGCACTTTTCTAGAATCATTTCATTCTTTTAAAGAGATTGCTACTGACAATAGTTTGCAAAACGATGTTGATAACTATTTCTCCAGATTTTTGGAAACAAAAAACGAATATGAAATTAATCAATCAACTCTTACTACGTTTACTGAATTTAATAAAGCCAATGATTTAATTGATCCCTTTGCTGTAGATTATTTTGTAACAAAAGAATCAATTTTTTATATCTTTAAAAATCTGAGAAAAAACTCTCCTCAGGTTTGGATAACATTCCAAATATTGTACTAAAGAACATACAAAATGAAATAATTCTTGAATACTGTACTTTGGCGCTACGAAATAACCCCCAATGAAATAACACCCAAACGACAAAATGAAATAACCCCCAATGAAATAAATCCCAAAAAAAATGAAATAAGTCCCAACAAAAAAAAAATTAAATAATACCCAAAAGAAATGAAATATTCCCCAAAGGTGAAAATGAAATAACACCCAAAATTTGGGGATTGTTTCGTAATGAAATAACTCCCAAAGGAAGAAATGAAATAACCCCCAATGAAATAAGCTCCAAAGAAATGAAATATGTCCCAAATTTTTTTTATTTTTTGTTTTCATATTTTTGATTCTTTTGTTACACTGTTCAGTTTTTCTGCGTGGCGGCCTACGGCCGATCTTAGGGGTTTTCTCCTCCATAGGACGCGGCAGGTGGCTTCGCTGAATACAGTTTTCCTGCGCGCGTCTCATTATCTTCCCTAGTGTGACGCGCGCAGGGAAACTTTATTCAGCGAAGCCACCTGCCGCGTCCCATGGAGGAGAAAACCCCTAAGAGCGGCCGCAGGCCGCCACGCAGAAAAACTAACAAATATTAAAAAAATTTCACTTTTAGCAAAATGAAATATCCCCCAAAAAATATGAAATAACCCCCAAAATAATTGCATATGAAATAATCTCCAAAGAATTTAAATTTTGGGCTTTATTTCATTGGGGGTTGCTTCATAATGAAATAATCTCCAAACCGTAAGATGAAATAATCCCCAAAAAAATTAAAAAATTCCCAAACAATTTTACACAATTTTTTTGGCGGTTATTTCATTTTTGGCCGTTGGGGGTTATTTCATTGGGGGTTATTTCGTAGCGCCCTGTACTTTATTCAATAATATGCTTAATAATTCATATTTTCCTCGAGTGTGGAAAACAGCTAAGGTTATTATTTTGCCTAAAAAAGACAAAGATACTAGTCACTTGAAAAATCTACGAGCTATAAGTTTACTACCTAATATAAGCAAGGTATTTGAAATGTGTGTTAACAACAATTTACTAAGCTATTGTAGGAAAAATAATTTAATTAATGATAGGCAGTTTGGATTTAAATTTAAACATTCAACCATACACGCGATACACAATTTCACTTCAAATATTACTTGCAATTGGAATAAATCATTATGTACAGGTGCTTTCTTAGTAGATTTCGAAAAAGCGTTCGACTCTATATGGATTCCGGGCTTAATATATAAACTTATAAAGTATAAACTTCCTTTTCACCTAACCGTTCTCATATATAATATGTTAAACAATAAGTGTTTTCTGGTTTGTAATAAAAATCAAATGAGTACAAGGAAGTTTATTATTGTTAATGGCTTACAACAAGGAACAGTACTTTTCCCATATATTATTTAATTTATTTATACTTGATCTTATGGAACAAATAGATAACATAATATGGTTTGCCGATGATATTATTGTTTACCATTCTGATGACAAAATTCAGAAAATCAATGAGAATTTGCAAAATTTTTTCTACACCGTAGAACAATATGCCACCGACTGGAAAATGAAAATTAATATTGATAAATGTGAAACTATTCTTTTTCGCCCCCCAGTGGGTAAATGCAACTATAATATTAGAAAGAATTGGAAAAAATTTAGAATAAAAGGTAGTTCTAATATTAGTATTCCAAACAAACAAATCGTTAAATATTTAGGTATTCACCATGACAAATTTTTATATTTCAATGATCATATTAACTTGCAAATAATTAAGGCAAGAAAAGCATTTTTCGTATACAGAAAAATATTTTTTTCAAAATATATTAGTTCTAATGTAAAGATAATACTATACCAAGCTTTAATTAGACCAATTTTAACATACGGTTGCCAAATTTGGTTTAATATCTCCCCCCTCTTATATGAAGAAAATGAGAGTTTTTGAAAGGAAATGTCTAAGGGCATGCACTTCACTTTTTAGATCATTAAACAGTGACTTCAAAAAATATGTTTCCAACCAAAAACTATATAACGCTGCTAAGACTAGCCTTATTGACAACTTTATTATTCATTTAATAAGAAACCACATTGCAAAGAGCTTAGAATGTATTGAAAATAACCTGATTATGGCTCCCTTTTACGTAAATGATCAATAAACAACGATTTATCCAAAATGAAATGGGCGTTTCTATATTCTGCCACGTATATAGAAGAGCCACAGAAAAGCTATAAAATGCAATCAAATGACAATAGAAAATAAAAGATTCGACACTAGCGTATACTCTGGAGATACAAATATGTTACCGAACATAAATTTAAAAAAATATTGGTGGCTAGACTAAATTGTCAGCTACAGCTCTTACTTTTTTTTTGCTTTTATCACTTAACTCCTTTTTTTTTATTCATACAAAATATAGAAGTAATTTTTTTTGTTTAATTTTTCTTTACATGAATTATACATATTTACTCTTTTGTTGTATAGTAAACACTTAAATTATTTTCTCAAAAGGAATAATAAATTGATAAATGCAAATTGTACTTGAGAGCTCGAATACGACACAGTGTACATTAAGTTATATAATCTAATATTTGTTTATTTATAGATCTAATATAAGAAATTTTGCTAAATAAACCTTTTTTAAAAAAAACAGTCGCAGTTAATTTTAAATTAGTATGTATTTGACAAATTTAATTTATATAGAAAAAACGTTTTAGTCTAAAAATTATGAACACTATTAATTTAAATTAGACTAGATTAGTTTCTGCCTTTTTTATGGACAGGCGTCATCAGTAATTTTCCATTTAAATTGTATTATTAGTTGTGTCTTATAATTGTCAGATTGTCTCTATATGATAAATGTTTCAACAACCTGCGGCTGTAAGAATCAAACCTGCGCTCTTCTTACATTACAAACGTACGAATACCAAGTCATGACCGTTTAGCGATCACTAGCTGCATTACTTGGGCTCGAATGCAATGCAGCTAAATTGCAGTTTTCTTTCCTATTACCAAGTATGGCCTCGAATGTAATGCAGCTAAATTGCAGTTTTCTTTCCTATTACCTTTTTTGTTATTGTATATTGCACTCATTAACTCCTCTTTTTACTTTTAATTGTTACCATTACTAACAAACACAAATATTCTATTTTTAGATTTTTGTTTTTCTAAACTCCTCCTTATTGATCATCTTTCATGCCACTAAATTTTACATTTCTACCTCACACGTGGTCGAGGCTAGTCATGTGTTTTGCGTTTTTGGGGTTGCAAAAAAATAATATAGATTAAGTATATTTTTAATAACTTTTAATCAAGTACATACTCCGGACCACCAGGTATGGTAGTTTCGTCAGCAAAAATTGGTAGCACTTTAAACCACTTATAAGTCTTAGAATACGATGTATGTAAACACCACTGCAAATGTAGTTAAAAACAAGTGAAATTTCACTTGAAAATAGGTCGACTTACATTTCAGTAAATTCGACCAACATTGTAGTTTGTTTTTTACTGTTCAAAAAATGTACCACAATTGTAGTCTATATATATAGTAAAATACAAACAAACACAATTAAAAAAAAAAAAAAACTACTGTATAAAATTAATGAAAAATCATAATACAGTAATTTGATGTGGTTTGTTTTTTTTTTTTTAAAGAACTACAAATTAAGTCAAAAATTAAATTCCTTGTACAAATTAACGTTTTTTCATTTAAAAATAAAGAAACTGCATTATAACTCAAATAACTACAAATATCTACAGCAGAAGGTCCCTGAGTGTATAAGAAATATTAATCACGGTTGGCATTCAATGGTAGTTGGCTACCACAGTCACAACAAGACCGAAATGGAAATTCTAAAATACCGATTCCATCGAAGGCATGTGTTGGGCGACAAACCTTTCAATACGATTTTGTTGGGTCCAAAAAAATAAACAATTTTTATTTTATTCATTATTTAATTGTATAATTTCACAATTTTTATTTAATATTAGTTTGTTAGTTGTTCGTGTTGTTTCACGTACAATTTTTTTTTTTTTTTTGTAATGTTCACTTTGGTCACTTTTTTGTTTGTTAATTGTTTGATTGTTAAATTATGTATTGCCTTAGTTCAGCACAGTATTTTGCTTAGCTTTACCAATAACAAAAACCCAAAGTTTAGTTTTAGCAAGCAAAGGGAAGAATGAAAGAATGCAAAAGATCATACAGTGACGTGTATTAGTATAAGGGCATATTAATGTGCATTAGTTTATGTGTCTTCTTATATAACCGGTTTTATTTCACTATTTTTCCTCATTTATTTTGAAATATCTCAACCTAAAGTCAAAATAACGCTAAAATACCGAAACGACGATTTAAAACGGTATTTAGTACACACAGAGAAAAATTCTGCTGTTTGCCAACTGAAATTCGATTACTGCGACTCAAATTCGGTTATTACGAATTTCAGTCAGTTAGTACAACTAAACGTTAATTTTCACAACAAGTACAACATCCAAAATAATTAGAAATCTACTGTAAATATCGTTGTACTAACTAAATTAATTAGTTGTTACCATTAAAATACACTTTTTAATTCGGTTGGCAATTTATTTCTCTGTTTGTAGATATAACAAAATTTAATGGGTACAATTTTTAAATAAACTCTATGATAGTAGAAAACACATGCCTCTATTGAAATCATAGTTTGAAAATTTTATATCGGTACTGCTATGAGCGTGGTAAGCACCAACCATTATAATGGAAAGGTAGTATTTTCCAACCTTGATATTAATTCGTTGCTCGAGTTTTAGATAAACAATTGTCGTCGTACTTAGATGAAAACAATTTATTATACAGATGTCAGTATGGCTTCAAGAAAGGTTGTGGTACTGAAGAAGCGGTGGTAAACGTTATAAATAATATTTGTCAAGGATTGGATAGAGGTATTTTATGATTTTTCAAAGGCATTTGAACTTGTGGATCATGAAGTACTTCTACAAAAACTGCAGCATTATGGTGTTGCCCTAGGAGCATTACTTTTATTAAGAATATACCTTACAGGTCGAAAGCAATTTGTCGAAGTAAATAACTGCAAAAGTCGTGTTGGATTGGTGAAAATATGGTGTTTCGCAAGGAAGTGTGTTAGGTCCACTTGTATTTACTGTTTATCTTAATGATATCATAAATCTCGATTTATTTGGAAATTTATTTTTGTATGCTGATGATATTTGTTTATTTTATCCTTATAAACATGAAATAGCTCTAAAACCTCATATGGAACGTGATGCATCGTTATGACAGAGTTTTTGAGGTTAAACAAACTCATTTTAAATGCTGACAAAACTAAAATACTGAGATTTAAACCTTATTTAAATGATACTGAAGTGTTAAGCAGTTCAACGAAATGTCTTGAAGTATACATACAGAATAAGTTATCATGGGATATGCATATACGGTTCTGGGTTATATCAAATGCAAGTTTTGATTCATGTTGTTAAATCATTGCATAATATTGGTCACCACACGATAACTTTATCCAGAAATCAAACTGCATTTAACACCAGAAATAATATGAATCTACGAATAGCTTGGTGTAGGTTAGAAACTCCTAAGCAGCGTGGGGAGTATATGGATAATTATGAGTATAATAACCTTACTCAACATTTAAGAAAAACATTTAAATTTTGTTATTTAATTTTAAATATTTAGTTTTTATTAATTGTTTTTTTTTTTTTTATTAACTTTTTTTTATATACATATGGCTTGTAAGCAAATAATTTTTTGCCAACTCGCCTCAATTATGTCCAAAGGACGCTGAGGCACAAACTATTTTAAAAATATTTTTTGAATAAGGAAAGTTTCCAAAAAAAAAAAATTGTTTATTTATAAAAAATACAAAATTATAATGTTTTAAATATCTGTAACCGTTTAGTATTCATATTCAGTTCAGTGTTTAACTTTGGTTCAAGTGGTTTTCGCCAGAGGACGCTTTAAGGCAAAAAATTAGCTGTTAAGCATAACCTATTTTCGACATTAGAGCACAAAAACAATTATTTTATGGCATACAACAACTTTCGGATCACAAAATAATACTAAAGTGAATGAAATTCACTCACAGTCACAACAAGATGAGAAGATTTTGGATAGATTCTGTATTACCATATGGTTGCTATAGGCTTTTCGGGTTAATAGCACTACGTATTATAGCACTATACTCTTAATATTGACAAATGTGCTTTAAATCGCCATAAGTTGATAAAAAAAAAGTCGGTCCTTTAGTAGTGGATAGAATAGCTGCAAAATCTTTAATATTCTAGGGATGTGCTGCGTTGTCACCCTGTTGCTCATCCAGCATAAAGACAGGGTGACTAAATAATAATTTTTTTAAAAACCTAATTTATAATCTTAACACATACGTTTCGTTCCATTCGGTTTAGAAGTTAAGAAATTGCATAATAACTACCACGTTTTCCAGTTTCAAACTACAGTGCCTTTATAAAGGGTCCGCCATCTAACTTTTTTTTTCAACTAGCGCTTATTTCGTGAATGGTAACACTTAGCTCATGTCTGATTTGACAGATAATTAGTTTTATCCTTCCGCTGAACGAATATGGTCCGTATGTTCGTTATTTTGTGAAAAAAGTGAAAGAAATTGGCATCCTCATCGATAAACCAAAGCGTGAAAAGCCAAAAACAGTGCGTACACCCGAGAATATTGCTGCTGTGGCAGAAAGTGTGAGTAAAGCGCCATCAACATCAATTCACCGTCGTTCTCAACAATTGAACATTTCGGAGACATCATTGAGACGAATTTTACATAAAGACTTTGGTATGACGCCATACAAAGTCCAATTGGTTCAGGAGTTAAAAAAAAAGTTATTTGGCGGACCCTTTATTTACTCAAAGTTAAAAACATGCTCATAAATAAGTGTCAAATATGTTTTATTTATAACTAAGAAATTTAATAGCACTAAAAATTATGTTTATCTTTTATGAGTTATTATCTTTTATGAGACATAATTTATGAGCGCTCAGAAATGTGTTGGCTGGGCCTTATTTCAAATATTTGACATAAGTGGCAACTTTGCACTATGGTTTCGCAGAACACTTTTCTTGATCAAAATTACATATTTGAAATTGGATTTGGTTGAAAACCATATTACTTTCATGCCTTATTTGTAATATAATGGTTATATTTTCTTTTATTGGTATGGGTGATATATTTTTCCAAAAATATTACATTAATATCTGGTAAACTGAACTCTCGATTTATGGCCTACTGTTTTTCAGCATTTCTCTATTAATTTTAAATAAATCGGAATTTTTTAGGAAAAGGTGTTCTTGAAAAATAAAAATTTCTTAAAAAATTGTAAAAAGGTGTAAAATTTTACAAATTGAAAATAAGACAATAAGAAAAAAAAGTTCGTAATGGCTACTGGAAATATTGCTGTTATAACGGGAAATTTGACTATTTTTCATGCTAAATTTAGCAAAAGGTGAGCTGTGGAATGAAATTGGTAGAAAATATTTGTAACAGTGACTAACTTTTAGTAAAATTTTTCTAAACTGCAATTCAGAACCATTTTGCTCAAATCAGCTAAAAAAATATTAATAGAAAAAAATTAATAAGAGCTACTAAATTTTAGCAAAACGTTTGTAACTATACTTTCAACAATTATTTATTTAATAAACACAAATTTTAAATATTCTGCAATAAATTTTATTCTCGCATAAATACTACAATTTTAAAACACAATATAAATACACTTAATATCGTTTTAATCTTTCACTTTTTGTTGTCTTTCTTTATTATTCTTGTCCATCTGTATAGGTTGTATGTATTATTGCTTGTTTCGTTTTTCTTCATTGATGCCCTGTAGATTTGTATGAAAGTATTTAAGGGCTGAAAGAATAAGATATAAATTTAGTAATACTTAAATAAATGTAAAAAATAAAATAAATATTATTCTAATAACATTTAGAACAACAAAATTTTGTTTGTTTCTATCATCGTATAGAATAAAAGAAAAAATAAATGCTAAAATACAAGACGATTTTTAATGTTTGATGTGTAATGTGAATTTATAAAATGAGGATTCCAACAAAATAAAAATAATTTAAACTTAAAAAAAAAATACAATTCTATTTAAAATGGGTTTTGTATGTGTAAGGGGATGGACTTGTAAAAAATAGATTGTGGGTTCGAATCGTGGCTGAAGCTGGAACAAAATAACAATAGTTTTGAAGTTTTTATGAAGAAAATTAAATTATAAAAAAAACAAAAGTAAAAACAATGTGACAAAAACGAATAAAAGAAAAAGTCAAAAATTTATTTTCGTGCTTACATTTAAGCGTTTTTTTTTTATATCGTAATAAGTTAAATATTTTGAATAAAAATCTTGCAGATTTTATATGAAAACACTATCATCTTCTATATTATATCCAAGCCGATATAGAATTAAAAGTTTAAGGAAAAATTCTAGTTTTTAAGAAGAAGAGATAATGCATCACTGCAAACATGTTTTGTTACACTTTTGTCTTTCTACATATATTACTACAGGCTAAAAATTGTAGAAATTGATTAACATTTACTAAAAAATACACGCCCTACAATACTTTGTATACACGAGGTAGTCAAATTGGACACACTGTATGCTCAGCCTGTAATAAAACACGGTGACCTAGTTGCAACACTTCGAGAGTTTAACACCTTTTTTACAATTTCCATTTTGATTCATACCGATCGGATCATTAGTTTAGAAGTTGAATATTTATTACCACTCTTTATTTTTTTCAAATATCACACTGTGCTAGCCATAGTATTTGGATCCTGTGACGTATGAGTGTTATTTAATTTTAACACTGAATAAATAATACTCATACGTATGAGTAACACAACAATATGAGTGTTTTAAGAATTTGTTCGTAAATATTATGGACCATTTTTCCCGTTTTCACCCCAGTATTTTTAAATGGATATACATTTTTCCTGTAAAAGATAATGAACTGGTTTAAAAACCATAAAATAATTCAACGTCTTGAGTACAATCGCAAATTCAAAATTGTGAGGAATCTGTTATTCAGAATAGCCATATATTTTTTTTGAAAAAATAATTCTTTGACCTTTGTCGATGAAACCTTTTATAAAAATTATTTTAATACCTCATTTATATGACATCCTAAAACTACACACAGAGAAATAAAGTGACAACCGAAATGAAAAGTGTATTTTAATGGGAAAAAATGTATAACTTCAGTTAGTAGAATCATATTTTCATTAGATTTTTGAATATTTTGGGAGTTGCAACTAAAATTAAGTTGAATTACCCGAACTTTGTTGTTTTAACTGATGTTCAATTGCCACAATCAATTCAATTTCTTAATAACAAAATTGGAGAGTATTTGAATTTCAGTTCACAAATATATAAATTTTTCTCAGTGTGTAGTAGTTTTTGAAAACTTATAATTAGTGATTTAAAATTTGCATGGAATTTGACAATTAAATATAAGTAGTTTTCAAAAACTAATAGTTTTTGTTTATGATATATACTATGTGATATAAAATACAAAAAAGCGTAAGCGTTTACATTTTGGTCGTCATGTTGATAAGAAAATACAAAAATGTATTTCTCTGATAAACATTTGTTTTTCGATTGTGTATAATTTTTGAAAATCTGACCGATCCGATCATGAATTTTTGAAACACACTAAGCTTATTTTATTCAAAACTTAAATAATGGTTTATTGAGACACTACTAGAATTATAGAAATTATAAAGTCAAGGTTGCCATATACAAATTTTAGAAAATGGTAAAAAACCACGGTATTTTTCCAAAAAATTTAAAAAAAGGTTAAAAAAATTCTTCTATTTATAAATATACAATTGTGCCTAAAATTATTCAAAATTATATTTTTTAAATATCTTCAACCGTTAAGTATTCATATTCCTTTAAGGGTTTAACTTTGGTTGCTAATATTTTCACCAGATGGTGCTTTAATGCAAAAAAATAATAAATAGCATAACTTTTTTCACAAAATATTGATATGTAAAATGATTGCAAAGAAAATAACCGTCGTGTTTTAATTGCTTTTTAATAATGATCTTTATTTATTTTAATTAACTTAAAGCTACATAAATTATATTTGGTGGGTAACCAACGATTGAGTGGTTCCCACAGTTAGTATAATGAAGGTGTCAAATTAATCAACCAAAAAGTACGGCTTTTAGCCAATCACAATTAAGTGTCAATTACAGACAGTGATTGCTATTGTCCGACAATGTTGACTTATTAATTACACTACACCTCCTTTTTTGGGAAAAGATTGATCAGTAGCTAATTGATCAATCTTTTTATATAACTTAAGTGTATAAAAAAATTAATTTTATTTTAATTAAGTTTGTTTTAATTTCTAAATTTTTATTAATTTTTTTTTTTTTTTAAATTTTAATTTTATTAAATTTAATTTAATTTTCAAATTTTTATTAGTTTTACATTTTTAATTTTTATTAAATTTAATTTAATTTTTAAATTTTCATTAATTTTATATTTTTAATTTTTATTTAATTTAATTTAATTTTTAAATTGTTATTAGTGTTACATTTTTAATTTTTATTAAATTTAATTTAATTTTTTTAAATTTTCATTAATTTTACATTTTTAATGTTTATTTAATTTAATTTAGTTTTCAAATTTTTATTAAAATTTTAATTATCCAGTTTTTATCCTGTCCCGAGATCGAAATGTCGAAGACGGTTTTTTGTGGACTTTCATAGTCCTTATATCGTCAAGTGCTAGCAAACAATTGCCGTGGTCATCCACCTCTTTGATCTCAAATGGACCTTTAAAGAGTGGTTCTAATTTATGACCAGCACTGTCTTCCAAGAGAACTAGGTCTCCTATTTCAACGCTCATAGGCCTAGTCACCTGATCATATTGGCCTTTGTTGGTCAATTTTGCCCTATCAAGCATCACTGATGCTCTTCTCCAAGCCGTTTGGAGCCTATACTTCGCCTCCTTTTCATATGAATCGATGTTATAAAGTGGACTAATTTTGTCCGACTTTAAAGCGTCTATTGATGGTGGTATTTTACCAAAGACTAATTCATATGGACAGTAATTATGTACTGTGGAAGGTGTTGTATTAAAGCAGTACGTGAAGTAAGCTAACCATTCGTCCCAATCAGTTCTATCAGAGGACATGTACGAACGTACGTACTCATTGAATGTCCTGTGGGACCTTTCTATGGTACCCAATGTCTGATGATGATAGGCTGTTGAAGTGACGTAGTCGATATTCAACAATTGACATAATTCCTTTATGGTCTGATTTTTATATTCGGTTCCCATATCAGAAATCATTTTCCGTATAGGACCATAAATCAAAACAAAACCTTCGAAAATCGCTTTGGCGACTGTTCGAGCAGATTTGTCAGGAATTGGTAACGTGACTAAATATTTGGTCAAGTCACATATTATAGTTATAGCGTATTCATTACCCTTGTTTGATCGCATGAAAGGACCAGTCGTATCAATAATGATTGTGTCAAACGCGCGTGTTGGCGTTTCCGTTTCAACCATGAGTTCTCTCGTCTTAGGCATTGATTTGCTCTTTTGGCACTCTACACAAGATTTCACATAACGAGTGATATCCCTTGTCATGTTCTTCCAGTGGTATTTCAATCTTATTTTCCTGAGCATTCGTGTAATGCCAGGGTGACCTCCAAATAATGGATTATTATGGTATAATCTCATAATTTCAAGATTTTCGGAATCTGTTTTGACATTTGTCAATGTTGGTGTGAGTACTATGTTCAATCTTCGAAGCTTTTCATTACCCACTTTCTTGAAGTGGTCTTATTTTACGTTGGCCAACAACGCATCATCCAATGACATGCGAAGAGTCGTGATTTTAAGATTACTGGCTACTTTTTCAAGCCTTGGAAATAGATGATCTAAATCAACAGTTCCATTAGTAATAAAATCTCGTGACTCAAATTGGAAAAGCCTGGTTTTCCCTTTTTGGATAACCAGCTTGTCTTTAGCAAAATGCAATCTTGCATTTTTATTGTACTCTTGGGCATTTATTGCCTCATATATCCGGATATTCACCGATTCCGTGTTTGGTTTTCCGTTTGTCACTTTGTCTAAATCTTTGGCAGCCTGAAGTCTCGTAGTTACCTTCAGTATTCCATAATTTTCTGCCTTTTTAATGTCCTCGAATTCTAATCGAGACAATGCATCAGCTGCATGATTTTCATTCCCCCTGATATATTCCACTGTAAAATCATACTCCTCCAGATCCAATCTCATCCTCGTAAGTTTTGATGATGGATTTTTCATGGAAAATAAGTATGTTAAGGGACGGTGATCACTTCGGATCAAAAATTTTCTGAAATATTTAATTGCCCAATGGATTGCCGCTAATTCCTGCTCAATCGTAGACTTATTGCTTTCGCCCTTTGTAAAGGATCGTGAAGCATAAGCCACAGGTAGCTGCTTATCAAAGTATTTCTGACTCAGAATTGCACCACAAGCAAATTTGCTTGCATCTGTTGTTATGCAAAATTCTTTTTCGAAGTCAGGATACTGCAAAATAGTTGGATTCAATAATTGGTTTTTGAGATAATTGAATGATTTTTCACATTCACTGTTCCAATCGAATGGTACATTTTTCCTAAATAACCTTGTTGTGTGCCTTGAATACTCGGCAAAATTAGGAATAAATCTCCGATAATAGTTGCAGAAGGCTACGAAGCGTTTAGCTTCATCACCGTTCTTTGGTGTTGGGTAATTTAAAATTACAGAAAATTTTCCATCGTCAGGCAATATACCTTTGTCTGTACACTTGTGTCCCAAAAATGTGACTTCGTTACAGAAAAAAGTACATTGTCTGGATGCAATTTCAAGTTATATTTTCGACAAGTTTCGAAAACATTTCTTAAATTTTTCAACATATGTTGTTCGGAGCAACCAATTACTACTAAATCATCCATATAAAGAAACGCTTGGTCGGAAGATAATCCCGAAAAAGCTAGCGACATCATTCGCTGAAATGAGTTCGGAGCAATTTTTATACCGTAGGGTAATCGTTTAAAACGATATGATCCCTTATCCGTCGAGAAAGATGTTACGTCCCTAGAGCCTTCCTCTAATTCAATTTGGAGGAAACCTGACATTAAGTCAAGGCAAGAAAAGAATTTGGCTCTGCCCAATTGGTCTAGAATATCATCTATTCTAGGGAGTGGAAATTTATCTGCTACGAGTTTTTTATTAATTCCTCTGTAGTCAACTACCAATCTCCATCTTTTCCGATCCGTACCGGGTAAAGATTTCTTCGGTACTAATAAAATTGGACTGTTGTATTCCGAAATGGAGGGTTTTACAATGTCATCTCTTATAAGCTTATCAACTTGAATGTTCACCTCTGCTTTGTGAGAGTGTGGTATTCTGTACGATTTCATATACACTGGGTCATCATCCTTTAATCTGAGCTTTTGTCTGTAGAAATTGTTGGTTGTCATCTTTTCAGATTCCAGTCCAAAAATATCAACATACTCAGAACATAAGTTCCTAAGTTTGTCTTTTGCAAACTCCGGGAAATTTTTGGATAATCTATTCAATTTCTCCTGGTCTCCGCGAGGATTTTCGGTCGGGTAGACAATTTTATAGTCGTTAAGACTTTCGGTTTGAATTTTAATATTCAAAATAACTACATCCCTATTGTTTGTGTTAACAATTTTGACCAGTGGTCTTGATTTTGAGACTATGGTGTTCGCTATGAATATTCCATTCTGAATTATTTGACTCGGAATTAGCACATTTTCCTCATCAGTTTGAATGTTAACGTGACGAATTACCTCAGATCTTGCAGGCAATGAGATCGAGTTAACTTGTGGCGCACAGCGCATTGCTATTGCAATGTGTTGTGGAAGATTACCAGATCTCAGGACTAACCAATCTTGGTCATCCTGGTAATCCAGAAGACATTTATATTCATACCAATGATTCCATCAGAAGGAATCTGGAAATCATCCTCGACCACATGAAATGTATGCGGTATTAGGAGTTCCTCAAATTTCAAATCAGCATGAATTTTACCAAGGATAGTTGTTAATCCTTGGCCAACACCACTTAATCGCGTCGTTGTAGTCTCATCTATTTGTCCGTTTAGGATTTGTCCGACCTTTATTATAGAAATATCCGCTCCCGTGTCAACTAATAGTGTTGATTTTCGATTATTCAAAGATGTTCTACAGGGAAGATAGCTATAGAGATTCAAATTTATATTGTATATTGTGTGGTTTAATTCAGGGGTACCAGTTCGTTTCCCGAAATGTTTTCGGTAACGTGTCGCACATTGTGTCGGGATCCGTTGTTATTTGAACGGTTCCGCCCACGGTTGTTATTGTAATTATTATTATTGTTATTATTGTTGTTGCCATTGTAATTATTATTACCATTTCCGCGATTATTGCCATTTCTATAGCCGGATCTATTGTTATTTGACCGATTTTGGCGATTATTGCCATTACGGTTTTGAGATATATTCTTCGTAAATAGAACGGAGTTTTGCTGCCCGTAAGCTTCCGTGCAGCTATTGACGAATTTTGCCGTCACTTCGTTCATATTTGAAAAGGTTCCTGATTCCATGACCAGTTTAACCCTTTCATTTGTCGCATTCTTTGTAATCGCTTTAACTGCCGCTTGGGTCGAGTACCTCTGGGCCAGTTGTTGTGGGAGGCCATCTGTAATATAGGCACTCTCCAATGATTTGGTTAGGGAGTATATTTCTGCCACGTAGGTATTGGCGTTTTTGCCACCTTGACGGACATTCATCAATTTGGCCGATATGACTTCGACCGACTCACCTTTGACAGTTCTTTTTAATGTAGTTATAACCGCGTTAATTGTGGTTTCATTCGAAACTAAATTTCTGGCTGAGCCCTTTAGTTTCGTTTTAATTAAATTTACCGCCACGGCCTCATGGGTATCCTTTACGGAATCCAAGAGTGTCAGTGCGTCGAGGAAACCCTGTAAGTTTTCCGGTTTACCATCGAAATCTGGTAAAAGTTTCGATGCCAAACCGAGAAATTCCGTTATCGTTTGCGGCATGGTGGCTTCCGTAATGTCCACCGTATTATTGACAGTGCCGGGCAACGGGGAAGTCTCTATATTGACTTCCTGTTCAATAACCTGTAGATTCAATCCCGGACCAGTCTGAGTGTCCGTAAGAACCACTGTTCCGTGGGAAGTTGGAGGTAATTTTGTCTCGGTCTTGGTGTCCCAATACGTTACTCTATCGTGCAGTGACAGTGGTAACTCTATGCTCAGGTTCCTTCGCGCTAATAACTTAGAAAGTT
This sequence comes from Delia radicum, assembly GCA_021234595.1. Taxonomy (NCBI): domain Eukaryota; kingdom Metazoa; phylum Arthropoda; class Insecta; order Diptera; family Anthomyiidae; genus Delia; species Delia radicum. Next base: position 113,017,160 of record CM037854.1, on the reverse strand, counting down.
TATCGCGGACGTCGGTGAAAAAAACCTCAGCCGATAGCCGGTGAGTAGTGGTAAGACGAGGGTAGTGTTCGTCAAGTAATGCCCTAATCTGTTCGAATCGGGTGAACAAATTATCAAGATGCTCTTCCACTGTTTTCTCCCCCGTGGGTCTATCAGTATTCAAGCACTTGTATGAACGATCGAAGTGTTCTTTTATAAGCCTTGCCTTTGTAACTATTTGTTGCCAGTCCATATGGTTGGCATATCAAAACTCGGTAAATTATGGCCAACACTCATTAAGGCTATCATACTGTCGTTGCCAGTAATGTCAATTTAAAAAAAAAAATTTCACAATAATATATTCCACTGTGGCAGCAAATTACTGCTGAATAATCCGTATATAATAATGACATTTCCCAAAAGTAAAATTCACTAGACAAAATCTAATTTTCCAAAACTCCCTTCTAGTTAGTAAGAAGTTCAAAAAGAACATGGGGGAATTTTCCCAAGAAAATATTCTTAGATTCACGTATTAAAAAAAATTCCGTTAGTATCCCCCGAAAAAAAAAAATTCTAGATTTTATCGATGCCGTTTCCCAAGGACGCGGCCCAAGCATAATTCTTCCTCAACGAACTCTTGTGTAACTGGTACAACGTCGTCAGGAATTGTAATGCCAATATGGATATTATGATTATCAAGTAAATAACTGGAAGGTGTACTTCCACAGTTATTTCGTTTATGACATTCGCGTTGGGGTTCTCGATTTTCGAATCGCGATTCCCCATTTTCAATTCCGTTCAAATAATCTTGTTAGTATTCAGAAATTTTCAAAAAAAAATTCAGTTATGTCATTGCGTTCCCTATCCGTTCCCTTCTGGTAAACGGATTTTGAGCACAATGGCATAAATCAGTCACTCGGTCTTTTGGTGGCTGGATAATTTATACTACACCGAGGGAGTGTCACGTATGAATCACCCCAGTTAGTAGAAATAAAAAAAAATTGTTGTTAGAAATAGGTTTAAAACTTAAATATTTTCATTATTTTTTTTTTTTGTTTGTTTAGCTTATTTTAAATTAAGTTTTCAATTTTTATAAATTTTAATATAATTTTAATTAAAAAAATTCTAATAATACAAAAAATTTTGTGTATTCTTACTGTTTTTCTTTTTAATTGCATTAGGTTGTCTGTTGTTGTTGAGGATTTACTCCAGTTGGTAAATTATTTTGTTGATTTCATTGCTGACGTTGTTGACTGTTGTTGCTGTTGTTGTTCGATGGTGTTTAGGCCACACCATCCTTGGAGCAACCAGGCTTGTTGCCCCGGCAATGTTTTGGATACATTGCTTCTTCCTTCTTAAAATATTTTGTTTGAATTGATGCACAAAACGTTTATTTATTTCATTATATTTTGCACTTAAATTGTTTCTTTGTTTTAAAGTTTTAGTCTTTATAACTTTTCACAGTTTTTTTTTTTTATTGTTCTTTTTGTACTCCGAAATCAATAAAAAATATGTACAATGTAAAATTTTCTTTTTAGTTTTTCTTTTATATTTTTGCACTTTTAAACGGGTTTTTATTAAAACACATGAACACTTATTTATTGAATATATTTTGCTAATATGATAATAGTTTTTTTTTAGATTTAACGCAAATAAAATTTGTTAAAAACTTTTCCCTTCCGATGGCAGGATCGCCATGATATGTAAAATGATTGCAAAGAAAATAACCGTCGTGTTTTAATTGCTTTTTAATAATGATCTTTATTTATTTTAATTAACTTAAAGCTACCTAAATTATATTTGGTGGGTAACCAACGATTGAGTGGTTCCCACAGTTAGTATAATGAAGGTGTCAAATTAATCAACCAAAAAAGTACGGCTTTTAGCCAATCACAATTAAGTGTCAATTACAGACAGTGATTGCTATTGTCCGACAATGTTGACTTATTAATTACACTACAATATAATAAACGTGACTGAAAATCAATCGCAGTCACCAAAACTCCATAATTTTACTCATTAACAATTTTTTTTTTTTAATTTTGGGGTATATTTTGCTACTTCTCTGTGTTTTGTTTTCTTCTTCTCTCTCCCTTCTAAACTATTACGAATTTCAGTTTCAAAGTCAGTTTTCATATTTTATAATGATGACATCGTAAAATAAAAGTATATTTTTTATGCCACATCAGTGGAATTTCCTTCATTCAGTTATTTAAAAACATGCTCATAAATAGGAGTCAAATATGTTTTATTTATGACTCAGAAATTTCAAAGTTCTGAAAATTATCATATGAGTCATAATGTATGAGCGCTCAGAAATGTGTTGGCTGGGCCTTAAACGATAGTGGCAACTTTGCACTATGGTTTCGCAGAACAAATTTCTTGGTCAAAATTACCGGCTTGTCAGCTGAACTGTAGTACAATAAAGTTAATAGAAAAAATTAGTAGCAGCTATTAAATTTTAGTAAAATGCAATTTAAAACCGTTTTGATAATATCAGCAAAAACATTACTGAATATTAATTTTTTTTTAGTAACCGTTACTAATTTTTTGTATAATTGTTGTAAACTGTAATTGAAAAAAAAATGTTTGCTAAAATTAGCTAAAAAACATGTCAAAACTGCACTTTATGGGGCGTTCTCCAAAGTAGGAGTCCAGGGTTCCAAAGCCGGTACGCGTAATACACGAGCCCCATACCGCAAACCGAGCCCCAGGGCCCCCGGCCCCAACATTTTTTTTTTTTAATTCCAGAGGGGCTCGTTTATTATTTTTATTTTTTTGAGAAACTTTGGAGCTTTATAGTTTGTTTTATTTTTTTTTTTTTTATTAAAAATAAAAAACTGATCATGGAATAGAAATTTTATGTGGTTTGTTTTTTTTTTAAATGGCCTACAAATGTAGTTAAACCTGAATTTTCTTCGCCAAATTACTGCTCTTTCATTTAAAAATAAAGATACTGTGTTATTACTCAAACAACTACAAATACTTACAGCAGGAGATCACTGAGTGTATGCTTCAAAGAGTTGTTTTTACCTTAATTATGTCATAAGTGAAAACGTAATCAATTTCAGCATATTTTTGATTTTATGTATTTGGGAATCGATCAGATTTTGTTAATATATAACATTTTTAACACAGAAATAAAGTTCTGTATTTTTTTTATCAAAATATGAATATGAAAGTGTATTATTTTTAATATTTTTAAATATTTTTAAAAGAGTCTGTTAAAATGTCAGAATGGATTTTTGCAAATTAATATTGTGCAACGCTTATGAAATGATGAGGATATATAAAATATTTGTTCTCAATTTTTTTAATATATATGAAAGCTTCATAAATATGATTAATAATTCATAACAAATGATTTATGAAACATTTTCATTAAAAAAAAAAACTTTTTTCATAAACTAGCAACATTTTTTGCTACTTTTTGCACACGGTTTTGAAAAATTAGTTAAATGTTTTGCTAATATCAGCAACAAAACTTAGTAAAAAGTTCCGTAATTTGTAAAATGAGGATAGAAAAAATTGTTACTAAAAACATATATTGTACTAAAAATTGGTACAATATAAATATGCAAGCACAAAAATCCAACTCCTTCGTTTACAAAACAAAAAATCCTAAATTATATAGAAATGACGATAGATTTCGAAGAGTTGAACATCACACTGTGAGAAAAGATATTAAAATAAGAAATTGTGCGCCCCGGTAGGCTCGTTGGTAGCGTGCTGGCTTATCAGGGCGGGGGTCGTGGGTTCGATTCCCACCAGAGGCACTGGTATGTTTTTGGCTCGGTTCGGGTAATAGTATATAATTATTAATTAATAAAAAAAAAAAAAATAATAATAATAATAAAAAATGAATCGAGCAAAGCCAAATGTCTTCATGTTGTATATAAATATTAAAGACCTACAAGATTCCAAAACATCTCACTGTTAAAGCATTGGATTTAGCACATTAAAAAATCATCTTAACATATCATCTTACCATGCATTATGCCCAAGATGGCTTTTTCCATTTTCTTTATTTAAAATTAGTTAGTATTATAATTTTTTTCATAAATAAGCTAAAGTGGGACTATCAAAAAGTATCAAAATCGAAAACTGTTAAGAATTGCAAAAAAGTCTTTAATTACTTTTTTCAAATTTACTCTTTGTATGTATGCTGAAATTAAGTGCAAGAATTAGTGACTTATTTATTATATGAACTTAAAAATAAAGACGAAGTGGAACGTATACATTGTCAGGGGTAGTCTCAGATCCATTTTGGGATACAAATTGTATATTCATAATTATATTTTAACCAGGAAAGTCCGAGAGAGCCTCAATCATATTTAAGCAATAATATTTTTAAATCGAAATTTTTTTGTTTTGAATTATAAGAAGCCACATTCCAGTGGTAAAAAACTTTGGCCAATATAGTAGATATCCTTTATTAAATGCTTTATGGAAGTCATATGCAGTTTGAACACGAGAATTTCTCAAGAAATAAAATGCATTGTTTACAGTTATATTAGTTTTTATATACATCGAGATTATTTTTATGTTATTTTCAATTTTTTTTTTTTTTTTTTTATATAATTCATTTATTTACAATCTGTTTTTACAACAATAAGCAAATTTTATAATCTTATTTTAACTTAACCTAGTCTGGATCTTTATCCAGTAAAATATCTACAAATTCATTTAATTGTGGGAGATCATTTTCTGTAGGGTAAATCTAATATATGAAACCTTTTAAGTCTATTGACTTCTTCGGTTTCATCTAATAAGCATATTGCTAACGGATTACTATGAGTACTGAGTCTGTCTAAGTATCTAGTGGTATGTTTGTTTATCTCATCTTTAACTGTTGGAATCTGTAAGTCTTTGTGAATATTGTTATTTGTTATGAACCAAGGAGCGTTTGCTATTAATCTTAGTGTTTTGGATTGGTATCTTTGAAGAATTTCAATGTTCGAATTACTAGCGGTGCCCCAAAGCTGTATTCCGTAAGTCCAAACAGGTTTCAATATCGTTTTGTAAAGTAAGAGCTTATTTTGTAGTGATAGTTCAGATTTGGAACCTAGTAGCCAATACATTTTTCTCGTTTTTATCTTTAATTGTTCTTTTTTTGACTGTATATGTTTTTTCCATGTGTTACGTCGGTCGAGATGGAGACCAAGATATTTAACAGTTGTATGTTTAGGAATAACTGTACCATTTAAAACAACAGCTGGACAATCTTCTCTTCTTAGAGTAAACGTAATATGTGCGGATTTGTCGGTATTTACTTTAATATTCCATTTTCTCAACCATCCTTCGATATCATTAGGTTGTTGTTTGAATCATTTGTGATGCAATGACAGGTGAATCATTCGCTGCTACTAATGCAGTGTCAGCATATGTTGCGACGGTTACATTTTCATTTGTAGGCATATCATATGTAAATATGGTGTAAAGAACAGGTCCTAGAACACTGCCTTGAGGAATACCCGCTTTAATAGAACATATATCTGACATTTCGCTGTTAACTTTCACGTAAAAGAACCTTTTTTCTAAATAGGATTTAAAAAAGAAATAATATGGAGCTGGAAGCAACTTTTTTAGTTTAAACAGAATTCCCTGGTGCCATACTCGATCAAAGGCCTGCTGGATGTCGAGAAATACAGCTGAACAGTATTGTTTACGTTCTAAAGAGTCTCTTATCACGTTGAGTATACGATGACATTGCTCGGGAGTACCATGATTTTGCCGAAATCCGAACTGATGTCCTGGAATTATGCTTTTTCTTTCTAGTATTGGAATTAACCTCCGTAAGAATATTCTTTCAAATAGTTTTGAGAAAGTGGTTAAAAGACTAATGGGTCGGGAAGATGAAACAATATTTTCTGGCTTGTTTGGTTTTGGTACCATAATAACTTCAGCGTATTTCCATTGGTTTGGGAAGTTTTGTAATCTTAAAATTGAGTTGAAAATTAAAGTTAGAAAAAGTATACCTTATTTTGGCAGACTTTTAGCAACTGTAGCTGTTATTTGGTCGTATCCAGGTGTTTTTTTGTTATTAAGCATTACAATTTCTTTTTGCACTTCTTGTGGAGGAATATGAGGGATAGGGAAATCCATTTGACAAGGACAACTTAAAAATTCTTCTATTTCTTTAACATCGTCATCACTATTAAAATTGAACGGCTGAAAACTATTTTCCAAAAAATTTGAGTACGCATCTGCCTAATTTTTATCTGATCTACACCAGCTACCGTTTATATCTTTCATAGGTATGTTTCTTTTAATTGGTCGCTTTATATATTTTGTGGCATTCCAAAGGCAGTGCGCATCATTTTTAGATACATTAATATTAAGGCTTTTTAGAAAGTTAGCAGTTTCTTCGTTTTTAAATTCTCGGATACGAGTTTGTACCTGACTTGAGGCTCGGTTAAAATTTTGTTTGTCAATTGGACTCCTGGAAGACTGCCAAATTTTTCGCAATCTCCTTCTGTTTCTTATTAATGCTTGAATTTCAGCAGATATCACAACTCTATTACGATCATTTCCAGCAGCTTCAACCACAGGGGTTGACAATGCTCCCGCTTCGTGGATTAAATTTGTAAAATTTTCAACAGCCGAATCAAGTTCTGTACCATTGTTTATTGGATAATTTAAATTAACGTTTTTTTTCTATCCAGTAAGCTTCCAAGTCTGTTTTTGGAGATAAAATATTTATTGTTTTTTGCATTGTTTGTAATACAGTACAATAATTTAAAATTATTGCAGAATGATCTGAGCTCAATTCATCACTATCCCTTATATCCAAACATCTTGTTGATATTCCTTTATAAACCACGAAATCAAGTAGATCCGGAATTTTATTAATATCACTTGGCCAATAAGTTGGTCTTCCTGTTGACAAAACTGAATAGTGATATTTTTGAACACACTTGTATAATTCTCTTCCTTTGGATTTAGAATCCGAGAACCCCACCATGTATGTTTGGCATTATAATCGCCACCAACAATAAATCGCGTACCTAATTTGTTGAAAAAGTTAAATTAATACTGACATTCGATATTATATCTAGGAGGAGAGTATATGGCATATATAGATATCGCATAATTATCGCAATTTATTTTTATACCTGCAGCTTGAATAGTGGGTAGATTAAATTCTTCAATAACTTCGTATTTAATAGAAGATTTTATAAGTATTGCGGCACTAGCATGCGCACGATTACCTGGGTGATTTGCAGTAATTAAGTCATAGCCTCTTATTCGAAAATAGCTTCTCGAAGTGAAGTGCGTTTCTGATATTAAAAAAATATCTATACAATTTGTATGTAGAAAAATTTCAGCTTCCTGTGTGTGATTTGAAAGGCCGTTGGCGTTCCATATTGCAATTCTTAAGTTTATTTGCATAATTTTTCTATTAAAACGCTCATCATACCGATGAGTTTATCAATTTTTGTCATTAAGTTGGTGTTAAAATTGTCAACATTGTTTATGTTATTATTTTGAGCAACTCCTGCGTAAGATTGCTGATTAAAATTTGTATCTCTTTGAGAGTTAAAGTTTTGATGATTTGGTAATTGTGGATAATCTTGTGGAGTCCAAAAAATAAACAATTTTCAATTTATAACGAGCTTTTAACCTCCGTATATTTACAAAAATAAAGCTAATCAAACATATTAGCTAGGTTGATACTAGTATTTCGATCAGGCTAAAGATCTCATCAGAACCCGAAGTTATAGAAAAGCTAGAGCCAATATAATAGGCAGAACTTTAACAAAAAACCTATTAATAATCAATTTTGCTCCATTCTTGTCTTCTTAGTAATCAACCACGTGGTTAGGTCTTTTCCTAACGAGCATCATTACGTTACTATACTTTGAAGACCAAAAATGTTCTATTTATATAAAAAAAATTTAGTGTGTACTCTGGCTCAAGTAATATTTTTTACAGTTATATTAGTTTTTGGTTTTTATATACATCGAGATTATTTTTATGTTATTTTCAATTTATAACGAGCTTTCAACCTCCGTGTATTTACAAAAATAAAGCAAATCAAACATATTAGCTAGGTTGATACTAGAATTTCGATCTGGCTAAAGATCTCATCAGAACCCGAAGTTTTAGAAAAGCTAGAGCCAATATAATAGGCAGAACTTTAACAAAAAAACCTATTAATAATCAATTTTGCTCCATTCTTGTCTTCTTAGTAATCAACCACGTGGTTAGGTCTTTTCCTAACAAGCATCATGACGTTACTAAACTTTGAAGAAAAAAAATGTTCCATTTATATAAAAAAAATTTAGTGTGTACTCTGGCCCAACTAATATTTTTTACAGTTATATTAGTTTTTTGTTTTTATATACATCGAGATTATTTTTATGTTATTTTCAATTTATAACGAGCATTCAACCTACGTATATTTACAAAAATAAAGCAAATCAGACATATTAGCTAGGTTGATACTAGTATTTTGATCTGGCTAAAGATCTCATCAGAACCCGAAGTTTTAAAAAAGTTGGAGCCTCCATAATAGGCAGAACTTTAACAAAAAACCTATTAATAATCAATTTTGCTCCATTATTGTCTTCTTAGTAATCAAGCACGTGGTTAGGTCTTTTCCTAACAAGCATCATGACGTTACTAAACTTTGAAGACCAAAAATGTTCTATTTATATAAAAAATTTTTAGTTTGTACTCTGGCTCAAGTAATGTTTTTTACAGTTATATTAGTTTTTTGTTTTTATATACATCGAGATTATTTTTATGTTATTTTCAATTTATAACGAGCATTCAACCTCCGTATATTTACAAAACTAAAGCAAATCAAACATATTAGCTAGGTTGATACTAGTATTTCGATCTGGCTAAAGATCTCATCAGAACCCGAAGTTTTAGAAAAGCTAGAGCCAATATAATAGGCAGTTATATTAGTTTTTTGTTTTTATATACATCGAGATTATTTTTATGTTATTTTCAATTTATAACGAGCAATCAACCTCCGTATATTTACAAAAATAAAGCAAATCAAACATATTAGCTAGGTTGATACTAGTATTTCGATCTGGCTAAAGATCTCATCAGAACCCGAAGTTTTAGAAAAGTTAGAGCCTCCATAATAGGCAGAACTTTAACAAAAAACCTATTAATAATCAATTTTGCTCCATTCTTGTCTTCTTAGTAATCAAGCACGTGGTTAGGTCTTTTCCTAACAAGCATCATGACGTTACTAAACTTTGAAGACCAAAAATGTTCTATTTATATAAAAAAATTTTAGTTTGTACTCTGGCTCAAGTAATGTTTTTTACAGTTATATAAGTTTTTTGTTTTTATATACATCGAGATTATTTTTATGTTATTTTCAATTTATAACGAGCATTCAACCTCCGTATATTTACAAAAATAAAGCAAATCAAACATATTAGCTAGGTTGATACTAGTATTTCGATCTGGCTAAAGATCTCATCAGAACCTGAAGTTTTAGAAAAGTTAGAGCCTCCATAATAGGCAGAACTTTAACAAAAAACCTATTAATAATCAATTTTGCTCCATTCTTGTCTTCTTAGTAATCAAGCACGTGGTTAGGTCTTTTCCTAACAAGCATCATGACGTTACTAAACTTTGAAGACCAAAAATGTTCTATTTATATAAAAAATTTTTAGTTTGTACTCTGGCTCAAATAATGTTTTTTACAGTTATATTAGTTTTTTGTTTTTATATACATCGAGATTATTTTTATGTTATTTTCAATTTATAACGAGCATTCAACCTCCGTACAAAAATAAAGCAAATCAAACATATTAGCTAGGTTGATACTAGTATTTCGATCTGGCTAAAGATCTCATCAGAACCCGAAGTTTTAGAACTTTAACAAAAAAACCTATTAATAATCAATTTTGCTCCATTCTTTTAGGAAAGAAAAATATATGACCGCGAATTTTTTAAACGATGAAGATAAATAAAATCTTAAGAGTGAGCCCCGGTAGGCTAGTTGGTAGCGTGCTGGCTTATCAGTGCGGGGGTTGTGGGTTCGATTCCCACCAGAGGCATTGGTCTGTTTTCGCTACAACGCGCCTAAAGCCATAGTAGCTAGTGCTCGGTTAGGGTAATAATATATAATTTGAAATTATATGATTATTAATAAATAAAAAAAAAAAATCTTAAGATATGGAGATAGGACGTTAATGGAAGAAATTCATGTTAATGTTTAAACTCTCAATCGATTTTTTTTTTTTTTAAATGAGAATGAGCCTTTAAAACATCGATATTCATCATTATTAAGATTTTCGAAAATATTATCTGTCAACTGTAATTTTTTTCTTTAATTGATGCATTACTAATGGTAATGAAATTTTAAACCAATACCATTGATCAATGAAATCAAATCAAAGAAATTCATTATCAATAATTAAATAAATGCTAATGAAATTACAATTGATATCAATGAAATTATAACGTAATCGTAAATTAATTAGTATATTCAATTAATTAGTCCCATGTTTGTTTAAAAATAATTTTTGAAAAAGGTTTAATCGACAAATTTCAAAAAAATATTTTTTCAAATAAAAATATGGCTATTCTGGATACAAGTTTCTTAACTAGTTTTAATTAACGATTGTACTCATGATGTTGACTTATTTCATGGCTTTTAAACTACTTAATTATCTTTCTACAGGAAAAATGTATAGCCATTTAAAAGTACTGGGTTGAAAACGTAACAATTGGTGTATAATATTTACGAACAAATTCTTTAAACACTCCTACAGTACGTATGAGTGTTACTTATTCAGTGTTAAAATTAAATAACACTTATACGCCATAGGATCCAACTGTTGTGGCTAGCACAGTGTGACATTTACAGAAAACTGCTGGTAATAAATATAAAACTTCTAAACAAATGATCCGATCGGTATGAATCAACTTGAAAATAGTAAAGGAGGCGTTAGTTTTTCGAAGTGTTGTAACTAGGACACCCTGTTTTATTACCAGGCTAACCTTAAAAGGTGTCAAAACATGTTTTTGGGAGTATATATTTTTTGTAAATGTTAACCGATTTCCAAAAATTGTTACGCTTAAGTAAAGTATAGTGCTTTAAAAGTTATTTAAGTTCAAAAATTAAAAGTATTTTTGTTATGACATTTTTTTAAGAGTTAATTTTACAGGAAGAAGAAGGAAAAACATTAAGTGATATGCCAGACTGCCACAGTGTCGTCTTATCCATTTAAAAAGTTTTTCAGAGCAATTTAACAAAATAAAATACTTTGTTAAATTGATACATAAAATAACCACTGACGAGTCCTTGGATGGGGACTATACTGCGGCAGTGGCATATCCTTCGTATCCGTTAATTTTTTAGTAAAATCAACTCTAAGAAAAATGTCATTACAAAATTTTTAATTTTTAAACTTAATTTACTTTTAAAGTAGATGAGATAATCCATCACAATAAACATGTTTTGTTATGTGTTTGTCTTTCACTATAAATTACTAAAGCGTAAAAATTTTAGAAATCGGTTAACATTTACAAAATGTATACGCCAAAAATTTTTTTTATACGAGGTAGTCAACTTTGACACCTTCTAAGTTCAGCCTGGTAATAAAACATGATGTCCTAGTTACAACAATTCGAAAGACTAACACCTCCTTTACAATTTTCAAATTGATTCATACCGATCGGATCATTTGTTTAGAAGTTTTATATTTAGGAGGATATTTAGGTAGGAGTGTTTAAAGAATTTGTTCGTAAATATTACACACCAATTGTTACGTTTTCAACCCAGTACTTTTAAATAGCTATACATTTTTACTGTAGAAAGATAATTAAATAGTTTAAAAGCCATGAAATAAGTCAACATCATGAGTACAATCGTTAATTAAAACTAGTTAAGAAACTATTATCCAGAATAGCCATATTTTTATTTGAAAAAATAATTTTTTGACATTTGTCGATTAAACCTTTTTCAAAAATTATTTTCAAACAAACATGGGACTAATTAATTGAATGTACTAATTACTTTACGATTTCATTATCATTTCATTTCATTTCATTTCATTGATACACACAGAAAAATAAAGTACCAACTGAGTTGAAAAGTGTATTTTAATGAAAACAACTTATAAATTTAGTTAGTACAACGATATTAATATTACATTTAGGAATATTTTGTGTGCTGCAACTAAAATTCATTTTAATTAACGGAACTTTTTTGTGAAAACTAATGTTCGGTCGTAGTTACCAAATTTCAGTTGGGAAATAGCTAAACTTTTTTCTGTGTGTATCAATTGTAATGATATTATTTCATTAGCATTTTTTTAACTAATGATAATGAATTTCATTGATTGATTTGATTTAATTGATCAATGGTAATCATTTTACCATTAGTAATGCATCAATTAAAGAAAAAATAAATACAGTTGACAGATAAGATTTTCGAACATCTTAATAACGGTGAATATCGATGATATCAGAGCTCATTTTCAAAACGATGGAGAGTTTAACCATTAACGTGAATATACAGATTAAAACACTCCGATTATAGAATTGAATATTGGTTCAAACTGCAACGATATGAACTGGAATAGGGAATGACTGGAATTGAAGCAATAAACACTTTAACAGAAATGGAACGGAAAACAAAATTTTAAATATCGTCGTGTCTTAATTTTTATCATCATATAAAATTCTAATTTAACGACTCCGATAACAGAACATTCGTCCAAAATAATACGACATGGTAAGAAACTAGGAACAAATGAAATCGGAACACTTAACACTTTTTGGACAGTAGACTCAATAAAATATGTTAGCAGAAAAGTTAGTAAAACGTCTTGTTAATCCGGTTTACTATTTTTCAGGAAATTTTTTTGCTAAAATTATGTTTTCAGCAAAATGTTAGTTATCTTTATATAGCACTTAACTGTGCTAATGTTTCACTAATATTTTCCTAATTTATTTTGGTAAAAAAAAAAAATAGTGCTGATAAGCACATTAATAGTGTCGACGACAACCAAATTGAAAGATATACGCAGAACTAAGTAGATGTCGCTAGAATTCAAAGATGTAGTAGAGACGAGGAATGTGATACTAAAAAGTACAACTCTTGGAAGACATAAAAAATCAGCCCTGGAAGATTTTTGTATCTGTTTTTCACACATAAAACAAAATTATGGATTAAAACACCTTTTGCAAGTTTGTGCTCTATTAATTTAATAAAAGACAAAATAAAATATTTAAGTACAGTGTTATTTTAACGGCACATAGACAGTCGCAATTAATTTTTAATAAGTAAGTATTTGTCTAATTTAATTTCAAAATGTTGAGGTTAAGAAGAAGAAGAAACGTTTTTCTCTAAAAAATTATAACCACTATTAATTTAAATCAGACTAGATTAGTTTCTGCCTTTTTTTATGGACAGGCATAATCAGTAATTTTTATTTAAATTGTATTATTAGTTGTGTCTTATAATTGTCAGATTGTCTCTATATGATAAATTTTTCAACAACCTGGGGCTGTAAGAATCAAACCTGCGCTCTTCTTACATTACAAACATAACAATACCAAGTCATGGCCGTTTCACACCCAAGTATGGCCCCGAATGTAATGATGCTAAATTGCAGTGTTCTTTCCTATTACATTTTCTGTTATTGTATATTGTACTCAGAAGTTACCATTACTAACAAACACAAATATTCTATTTTTAGATTTTTGGTTTTCTAATCTCCTCCTTATGGATCATCTTTCATGCCCCTAAATTTTACATTTCTACCTCACACGTGGTCTAGGATAGTCATGTGTTTTCGTTTTTGGGGTTGCAAAAAAATAATATAGAGTAAGTATATTTTTAATAACTTTTTAATCGAGTACTAAAACAAAATGAACTTTAAGATGTCAAAGCGTTGACATTAGTTTATAATATTAACACAAATTTATTTCTAGTTTCGTCACCAAAAATTGGCAGCAATTTAAAAGACTTATAAGTCTTAGAATACGATGTATGTAAATACCACTGCTAATGTAATGTAATACAGTAATTTGATGTGGTTTGTTTTTTAAAGAACTACAAATGAAGTCTAAAATTAAATTTCTTGTACAAATTAACGTTTTTTCATTTAAAAATTTAGCTACTGTATTACAACTCAAATAACTACAAATATTTACAGCAGAAGTTCCCTGAGTGTATAGTAATATTAATCACCGTTGGCATTCAATAACTTTTCATAGTAATGGTAGTTGGTTACCACAGTTACAAAAAGACCGAAATGGAAATTCTGAAATAGCGATTCCATCGAAGGTATGTGTTGGGCGACAAACCTTTTAATCCGATTTTGTTGAGTCCAAAAAATAAACAATTTTCAATTTATAACGAGCTTTCAACCTCCGTATATTTACAAAAATAAAGCAAATCAAACATATTAGCTAGGTTGATATTAGTATTTCGATCTGGCTAAAGATCTCATCAGAACCCGAAGTTTTAGAAAAGCTAGAGCCTCCATAATAGGCAGAAATGTAACAAAAAACCTATTAATCATCAATTTTGCTCCATTCTTGTCTTTTTATTTTATTTCTCATTTAATTGTATAATTTCACAGTTTTTATTTAAAATTGCTTTGTTAGTTGTTCGTGTTGTTTCATGTACAATTTTTTTTTTTTTTGTAATGTTCACTTTGTTCACTTTTTTGTTTGTTAATTGTTTGATTGTTAAGAATAAAAGAATGCAAAAGATCATACAGTGACGTGTATAAGTATAAGGGCATATTAATGAGCATTAGTTTAGGCGCATATCTAAACAGCATATGTCTTCTTATATAACCGGTTTTATTTCGCTATTTTACCTCATTTATTTTGAAATATCTCGAACTAAAGTCAAAATAACACTAAAATACTGAAACGACGATTTAAAACGGTATATAGTACACATAGAGAAAAATTCTGCTGTTCTCCAACTGAAATTCTATTTCTACGACTCAAATTCGGTTATTACGAATTTCAGTCGGTTAGTACAACTAAACGTTAATTTTCACAACAAAGTACGGTTAATTGAATTGAATTTTAGTTACAACACCCAAAATATTTAGAAATCTAAAGTAAATATCGTTGTACTTAATAAATTAATAAGTTGTTACCATTAAAATACACTTTTCAGTTCGGTTGGCACTTAATTTCTCTGTGTGTAGATATAACAAAATTTAATGGGTACAATTTGCCTCTATTCAAATCATAGTTTCAAAATTTTATATCCGTACTGCTATGAGCGTGGTAAGCAAGAACCATTATAATGGAAAGGTAGTATTTGCCAACCCTAATATTAATTCCTTGCATGGTTATATGTGTTGCACGAGTCAGACATTGTTTTCGTTCAACAAATTCGAAGAAAATAAACATTTTTTAAATTCATTTGCTGAAATTGCAGCCATTAGTATCCTATGGATAGAAAATTTCCACCAGAACCGTAACATTTATAGCTGACAAATGTACAACATTAAATTGACTAATTTACCCCATAAGGTGAGCAGTCTAGCCGATTTAAGTTAATTTGGAAATCTAAAAAAAAATATATAAGTAATAAAAAGAATTTATGTTTCAAACATGCAAATAATTTTTCAAACAAATTATTGATTGAGTAACGACAGCGTGTCTATCATATCTCCGAAACTACGTGGGGTACGGTAAACTAATTTATTTGTTAACAAATGCTTTTTTTACTCAATTGTAATTAGTTTTTAGTCATTAGTGTGATTTCATTAGCATTAATACGACAAATGCTAAAGCCAAAAACTCCATTACAATTATATGGTAATGAAATTTTTTTGGCAACTTTATTTCTGTTATAAAAATTAGTTTATCGATTGTATAAAATTTTTAAAAATTTGAATTTTCAAATACAACCAAAGGTTGTTTTACTTAATAATGGTTAGTTTTTATAGAAATATTGTTTATGTCAAGGTGGTCATGTTCAAAAAATTTGTAAAAACAAAACTAAGATATTTTTCTAAAAAGTTTAAATAAAAATAAATAAAAAACTATTTCTAGAATTGTGCTTAAAATTATACAAAATTATATATTTTTTTTAAATATCTTTAACAGTTTCTGTCAAGAGTTTTACTTTGCTTGCTAACATATTCACCAGACGGCGCTTTAAAGCAAAAAATGGGTGAAATAAAGAGACTTATTTTTGACATTAGCTTACAAAAACAACTTTTTATGGCATACAAACACTTTTGGTTCATAAAATTTTACTACATTGACTGAAAATCAGTCGCAGTCACCGACACTTCATAATTTTATTTTTTTTTTTGCAATTATCGGTAAATTTTGTTACTTCTTTGCCTTTTGTTTTCTCTCCCCTTCTTAACTATAATAAATTTCAGTTTCAAATTTAATTTTAATATTTTATAATGATGGACACACAAAATGGATCAGTTGGAAATTCACCAATACTGCCATTGTTTTATTGCTGCAGCAATATTTTTATTTTACAAAAACCGTTGTATTAGTAACGAATTGTCTATCTATATATATAAAATAGAATGTGTGTTTGTTTATTTGTTTGTTTGTTTATTTGTTTGTTTGTATGTATGTATTTTATAGGAGACCAGACCACTGGACCGATCTTCCTGAAATTTTCACAGTATGTAACTGGAACTCCGGAATGGTCAATAGGATACTTTTTTTTGGCCAAGCCCACTTTTACGCCCACTATTTCATTATTTGAAATTGTATACACATGATGCTTTAGCCTTGGGATAGAAAGCTAAAATTTTCACCATGTGTTCTTTGGAACATGACAAAATTTCCTGTACTTTTACTTTTTAAAATTTTGCCCAAGAACGTGGTAAAAGGGGGGATAAAAGTGGGAAAAAGTCTCCCCATTAGCGGCCTCACCGAACCCTTTACGATAGATAGCTGAAATTTTCACCATATGTTCATTCGGATTTAACCCAACTTTCTGCAGTTTTACTTTTTGGAATTTTGCTCAGGAACGTGGTAAAAAAGGGGATAATAGGGGAAAAAGTCTCCCCCTCAGTGGCCTGACCATACCACTGGACCGATCTTCCTGAAATTTTCACAGTATGTAACTGGAACTCCGTAATGCTCAATAGGATACTTTTTTTTTGGCCACGCCCACTTTTACGCCCACTATTTCATTATTTGAAATTGTATACACATGGTGCTTTAGCTTTGGGATAGAAAGCTGAAATTTTCACCATGTATCACCATGTATTCTTTGGAACATGACAAAATTTCCTGCACTTTTATTTTTAAAAATTTTGCCCAGGAACGTGGTAAAAGGGGGATAAAAGTGGGAAAAAGTCTCCCCATTAGCGGCCTCACCGAACCCTTTAGGATAGGTACCTGAAATTTTCACCATATGTTCATTCGGATATAACCAAACTTTCTGCAATTTTACTTTTTGGAATTTTGCTCAGGAACGTGGTAGTAGGGGAAAAAGTCTCCCCCTCAGTGGCCTCACCAAACCCTTTAGGATAGAAAGCTGAAATTTTAACCATGTGTTCTTTCTAATATGTCCCAACTTTGGAAAATTTACTTTTTACAATTTTGATACGTAACGTGGTAAAAAGGGGGATAATAAGGGAAAAAGTCTCCCCTTTAGCGGCCCGACCAAACCCTTTGCGATAGAAGGCTGAAATAACATTCTAAAATTTCACTTTCCCCAATTTTGCTCAGTGACGTGGTAAAAAGGGGGATAATAATTAATATTATAAAAATGACTGTTGGTTTGTTTGTTTGTTTGTGTGAACGTCCAAACCCCTGAACCGATTTTATTCAAATTTGACACATAGATAGTGGGCGGTCTGGAAGGAACTATAGGCTATATGAAATTTTTATATGATGGGCGTGGCACTTTTACGCCCACTTTTTCACTATTTTCGATATGGCTTTACCGATGCAATTGATATTTGGTACCCAGAAAGAGATGTCACAGATAAGTACTTTAAGTTATATCAAATTTAGATATTGTGAGCGTGGCAGTTTTACGCCCACATATTCACTTTCTTCTATATGGCTGAACAGATTTTATTGAAATTTGGTACACAGATATTGGGATGACTAATAAGCACTATTTGCTATAATAGATTAAGACTTGGTGGGCGTGGCAGTTTTACGCCCACTTTTTGTTATCTTTTATATGGCTTAAAGGATTTTTATAAATTTTGGTACACAGATAGTGGGCAAACTGAAAAGTAATATGTGCTGTATTTGATTTCGATAATTTTTTTAAGTAATAATTCATTATTTAGAAATAATCAGCAGTGAAATAATATAGTTAAATATATAAAAATGCTTAATATTTTTTTACAACAAGTAAAACATTAAATTAGTGCTAAATTTAAATAACACTAATGCACAACTAGGTCTAAGGCACGCTAACAACGTAGCGGGCTGCGCCCGCTATAATAACTAAAAATTTAAATCTCTATAATAAGAAGGTTACAGGTACTACAAAAATCTGTTTTCCCTACAAATTTAAACAAAAATAAAATTTATAATTTCGTGTTAGTAACCATCTATAAACTCTAAAATTTTACATTTTTCACAATAAATTAGAATTATGAATTATATGTCAGTTGTACCAACCATATTTTTAAAATATTTGAAAATGTTTGAAAATAAGCTCTAACAGTTGTGTGAAAGAGTTTTTGTTCTACTAACCAAATTTGAAAAAAACACAAAAGCATTTTTATAACTTTGGTCTCCTTAATCGCTTTTTAAAATAAAAAACAGGTTCATCATAACAACCGAATTTCTTGCCAACCGAATGGTTCGGTTGCAGCAACTGAATTATTTGGTTGTATTCCTGGGTTAATTTAAATTTTATGCTTCAACCGAAATTTAGTTGCGTTAACGGACTTTCCGTTGCTCCAAACAAAAATAGCGTTGGCTGCAACCGAAACATGCGATTGACGAAAAGTCCGATATTCACAATAAACCTGTTTTCTATGTGTATAAAAAACTAAATATCGTTATATTTTAGAAATGTTGAGGTTAAGAAGAAGAATAAACATTTTTCTCTAAAAATTATAAACACTATTAATTTCAGACTAGACTAGTTTCTGCCTCTTTTCATCAGTGATTTTCCATTTAAATTGTATTTTTATTTGTGTATTTATAATTGTCAGATTGTCTCTATATGAAAATTTTTTTTAACAACCTGCGGCTGTAAGAATCAAACCTGCGCTCTTCTTACACTACAAACGTAACAATACCAAGTTATGACCGTTTAGCGATCACACCCAAGTATGGCCTCGAATGTAATACAGCTAAATTGCAGTTTTCTTTCCTATTACTTTTTCTGTTATTGTATATTGTACTCAGAAGTTACCATCACTAACAAACACAAATATTCTATTTTTAGATTTTTGTTTATTTTTCTAATCTCCTCCGTCTCTATTATAGTTAAAGTTTTAAAATTTCTGTAAGTGTTATCATTAAAACTCATCTCAAATTAAAAATTTCTATTAAATATCCTTGTATGTGTCTACATATATTATTTTATATTGATTGTCTGTATGTTAATCTTTCCAGAGCTATCTGAATTCTTCTGATAATATAGAAATCTAAAAATGTTCATACTTATAACACCAGCCTCCAAAAAGAACCTAACAAAGCCGGAATTTATATTTTCGGTCTGTGGGCAAAAGAGCGTGGCATTCTTAGTTTTATACATTTTTTTAAGGTTTTTTATTCTATCCAGAGCTTTATAAAGATCCCCGATGACCTACAAAGCTAAAAATGTTACAGAATAAAGCCTGATTTAAAATATTTGGTTTGTGAGCGGAGGGGTGTGGCGAAATGGGATTTTAAAAATTATGTGTAGTCTACAATTTTTATTTGATGAGCTAGGAATATGAAAACCGTCGTATGTACTGTTCTTACCGCTGGAAAATGTATCTGAAAACATATCTCTTAATTTCGGTCTACATGCTGAATGGTGGCGAAAATAGATTATCGACATTATAATTTCTATTACAAGAAAGATCTCTATATTTTAATGTTGTTTGTCTCTGTGTAGTTAAAGCTCCATAGTTCTTAGAAAGTTAAAATTTGGCATACATTTCATAGTAAACGGAGCCTGATTTTTAATTTTCGGTTTGTGGGCGGAAAGGAGTGGCAACCCCATTTTTAAAGATGTTGTGGTATCCACGATATCCATCTGATAAGCTACGAAGTTATAAGCTCACTTAGAATATTAGTTAGTAGGTAAAGACAACTGCAAATGTTGTTAAAAACAATTGAAATTTCACTTGAAGAAAGGACGACTTACATTTACTATTCAAAAAATGAACCACAATTGTAGTAAAAATTAACCATGTATGCAGTAAAAAATAAACAAACATTTATTTGTTTTATTTTTTAAATAAATAAAAACTACTGTATAAAATGAATGTAAAATCATAATACAGTAATTTTATGTGGTTTGTTTTTTAAATGAACTACAATTTTAGTCAACACTGAAATTTCTTTTACAAATGACTGTTTTTTCACTTAAAAATAAAGATAATGTATTACAACTCGTTCTTGTGAATCCCCGAATGATAAAGAAAAATTACATTTGGCATACATTTGGTACTAACTACGAAATCATGTATAACGAAGCCCAATTTTTAAATTCCAGTCTGCCGGGTGAGGGGCGTGGCTACAATATTAATTTTATCTGAAATATGGCCCGATAGAATTGTATTAAATTGTATCAGTTTTCTATCTAATTGCATCTGTTTATATCTAAACTAATACAAATAAATGTAATTATATAAAAACCATATATTATTGTATCCAGATTGTGTCCTGATCCAATAGTATATGATTGTATGTGCACAGATACAGCTAAATATAATTAGATCCGACTTTCAGTCTGGTAAAATTGCACTAAATGTTTAAGTTTTGTTTATGATTGTATACACAATTTCAAGCAAATTTATGTTTATCCTATCATATCCGTTTAGTCCATAAAAAATATTAAAAAAAATATTACTTTTTTTGGAGTTTTAAATTCCCGCATAAATAATTTTTAAGTTTTAATACACACAATTTTACGTAATGGTGCCCAAACTATAAGTATTATCCAGTTGATTGTATGAAAAATACAAAATTCAAGAATACTTATAGTTCGATACCGTATTTCGTATACCGTTCGTATTTTTTAGAATGTTTGTACAATATTGGGTTCAAAAATTTGGTAATGAGGAGCATATTTTTTGAAATATATTTATAAAAACTTCATAGAGTAATTGTTGTCTACTACATCTTCCAATTTAAAACAAGTAATAAATAAAATAATTTATTTCAAATGAAATGATGCTGTGGTGGACCAAAATTAATCTATGGAAATTTTATAACTGCTTTTTCAGTAAAATGCTCAGCATTGCCAAACTTTTAAACAAGACTTTGTCTAAAAATTTTAAAAATACGTTACAAAGGCAACTATAAGTACTCTCAGAAAAATGTTTGGTTTTTATCCATAAAAATTTTAATAATACCTATCTTAAGACTACTTCAAGAAATACGAAAATTTTTGACATTCATGGCACACATCAATCTTTAATAGCAACATATAGTTTTATATAAAAGAAGATCTACATTTTTTTGGTATGTAACGATATATCTTTACATATAACTATGAATAGGTCTAGATATCATTTTATCCGAAAAGAAATACATTTTTTTGGAATATTGATTTGTGCATGTATTTCTACATAATTAGATTAATCATATATAATCGTGTATGGCATATGCAATATTATATTGGTCGATATGTAATAAGATGTAATTATATATGGCATCGTATTAAAAACTTTAGAGTAAAAAATATGTACATATAAACATACATAAAATATATGTATTTACATATAATAGCATGCAATAACATATATATTTATGTAATATAATGCATGATTATATGGAAACATTTCAAATCGGGGAGGAAGTAAGTACAAATTAAAAAAAAAAAAATTTAATTTGAGTTTCGGTTTGCTAGCTGAATGGTGCAGAAATATAAATGGCTAAAATGTATACAATTGTTGTTCCATAATTGAAGAACTTCAAAACGTAATGATGTATATTAGGGTGACAATTGTTTGTATGGAACAAAATTTTTGTTCGAATATTCAGGAGTGCGGGTCAGAAATTGTGAAATTAGGTTAAAAACTTCAGTGTGGAAAATTTGAGCCAAATCGGAAAACGCGTTCGTGACGCACATCGAGGTAAAAGATTACATATACTATGATTATTGGGAAACTAATTTACTTTTTACATTATTTTAATGCAGTAAAAAGTTTTTTTTTCGAAAATAACTCTTGTATCTCCTTTGAGTCAAAGTGACCCTCACAAACTTGATTTAAAAAATTTTAAATTGTTTTTCTTTTACATATAAATAATTTAAATAAGTTAAAAAAAAGTTACATAAAATAATTCATTTTTTGAATATAAATAAGTACATTCGGTAAAATATAAAAAAACAATGATACAAAAAAAGAAATTTAACACAAAAGTAATAAAAGAATATATATAGTTACCCAGCCAGAAATTAACAAACATAGAAGTATTCTGAAAGCACTACGTATGGTAGTTGAAACTTTACCAAAGCAACATGTTTTTAATGATTATGGTGTTCTCAAGGCACTCAAATGATAACCCAGATTTACGGTCTCATGTTGGTATTTTAGAGTATTCTTAAAACGTTACAAAAACCAAACATAAAGTAGTTGTAAAGCGCTATGTCTTTTGTTTTTAAAACGTTTCCAAAACATTTGAAAACCAAAAAGTATAATGATTTTAAAGTGCATTTAATGCAAAAATTGACTGCTTTCATAGAATTTTAAATACAAAATGTGGAATAATTTTCCAGCACTCCAAATACCGAAAAGAAAGTAATTTCCCAGTGCTAAAAACACATTAATTATTTTTTTATATTTTATTAGTTCGTATATATCAGAGGAAAAAGTTTCACTTCTTCAGAAACATTTAATGAACATATCAAAGGATGTACCAAAGGAATTTCAGAGAAAATCATTTGATTTAGCGGATCTGACAAACTGGAAGGCAATACAATTCCGTTTTTTTTTTTTACTGTATGGCGGTGGTATTGTTTTGCAGAATGTATTGGATGTGGAACAATACAAACGTTTTCTTATTTTATATACATCGTGCCGTATAATGCCTTCGAATAAATTGGCAACACTAAGAACACATTATGTTAAAACGATTTTAAGAAAATTTGTGGAACTTATGACACATTTGTATGGTCCAAGCTCGGTGACAATTAATGTCCATAATCTTATACATATATCAGATGATGTAAATAATATGGGGACACCTATATCACAGTTTACAGCATTTGATTTTGAAAATAGCCTACGTTTTATAAAATCCATTGTAAAATCGCCGACCAACCCCATTTCCCAAATACAAAGAAAATTGCATATTTTTAATACCATTTCCCCAAATAATATTCCATTAGTATATCCCCTCAATAAGAGCAACAAATACTCTCTTGGGGAACCTTTACACACTTCTGAATCAAGAGTTGTTTTTTCTTTTGTAAATATTTATGGATTTCGAATTACATCTCTTCATCCTAACAATTTATGTTTACTACACAATGGAAATATTATGGTAGTAAAAGAAATTTTTAGTACAAGATATTCTAAATACAAATGTGGTGATATATATATAAAAGGCAACTGTTTTAAGGAAACTAAAATTTTTTTTGACTACCCAATCTCATCAAAGGAAATAGGAATATATAATGTGAAAAATTTAGATGAAAACAACATTGCATTATTTCATACAAAAAACAACTGTAACACAGTGCAACACGAAAAAAAAATAACCATATACGGACACCACTACGTGATAAAAGACTAAAAAAAAAGGCCCGTGTCTCCCAATTTTTCCCAAAGTCGTCTCCTCTTTTGTTTATGGGCCGCCAAAGATTTGGGGCCTCGGTATCATTTTCGCCAAAAAGTGATAATTTTCTCAGGCTCATATCTTGCAAACCGTTCAGAATTTCGATTTACTCTCTATGGCAAAGTTGTAGCTCTTGTCATAAATAACAAAAATTGCTAACATATAAAATCAAAAAAACTTCACCTTCCCGATCAAAATCGCAAAAAACTTAAAAAAATTCGATTTGTTTTACCTTTTTTCCCGTTTCCCATAGAGAGTAAATCGAAATTCTGAACTGTTTGCAAGATATGAGCCTGAGAAAATTATCACTTTTTTGCGAAAATGATACCGAGACCCCAAATCTTTGGCGGCCCATAAACAAAAAAGGAGATGACTTTGGGAAAAATTGGGAGACACGGGTCTTTTTTTTTTTAGTCTTTTATCAAGTAGTGGTGTCCGTATATGGTTATTTTGCCATGACTTAAAAAATTACACACAGTGTAATTACAGTTAAAAACAACTACTACTGATTACTACACAAACAACTGTCATGTAGTAACTGTAAAACTTTTTGAGTGTATCCACATTTAAAAGTTTTATTGACTACACTATTTTATCAAAATTCCACAGATATCATTTGTATTTCAATAAACATCGGTAAAGTTTGTTTAAAAAGTGCTATTAAAGTAATTTAAATATGTTTTTTTCAAACGTTCTCAGAACGTTTTGGATTTGGTATATTGTATGCTTTGATAGTACTTAGTTTTTTGAACCATCATGAATTTCTGGCTGGGTACTTTCATTAAATGTTGTTTCTGTTCCTCATATTTTAGGAATTTAAAAAAAAATCCGGTGTAAGCGGAAGTCTATGTTTTATTAGAAGCCCACACTCCAAATTAACACACAAGTAATAGAAAACTATAGTTACTTTCATTAAATGTTGTTTTTGTTCCTCATCTTTTAGGAATTTAAAAAAAAAATCCGTTGTAAGTGAAAATCTATGTTGTATTAGAAGCCCACACGCCAAATTAACACACAAGTAATAAAAAACTATAGTTACTTTCATTAAATGTTGTTTCTGTTACTCATCTTCTAGGTTTTTTTTTGTTTTTAAATTTTAATTTATTTCTAATTCATTGTAGGCATTGTTGAGGCGAGTTGGTAAAAAAAAATATAACAATTAATTTAAAATTATTGTTAACCCTCTAACGGGAAAGGCTGCCTCAGGACAGTATTCATAAAATTTACCACAAATACGTCAAATGAGAGTTTTACACTTAGAAATTAATATATTCCGGTAGAAAACTAAATTTGCTAAATATTTTGCTAAGAAATTTTTTGTGTGCCATCCACGGTTTGGAAGCGAGAAAGCTTCAAAATCAAAATTTCGTAAAATTTCAAAAACTAATTATTTTTAAAAAAATATAGGTTTCAAAAATCTAAAAAACCAGTTTAATTGACTAAAAAATCGTTATAATACAATATAAGTAACATTGAAGCTTTTTCTTTAATAATAAGTCCTTACTTTAATCCAAGGACTCACAGGATTTTATCAGGATTCCTCTAAAGGACATCGTCTTAACTTATAAACTAATAGACTGATTTTTATGAAATTTTGCCGAAAGAAGACATTAAGTATTAATAGCAAAGCGTTGAAGTTTGAACAATATAAATTGAAGTTTAGATACTTTTTCGCCTAATTTCGCTTTTTCCTAAAAGCGAAAATCTTGATATCTTCTTAAATAGGAGCAGACAAGAAATTGAGTTTGGAGCGTGGTTATATCTTGGTAAGAGAAATATTTTTTTGTCCAAAAGTTCTCTTTTATATGCTTTAGTTTGCAAAATGCTGGTTGGTTTTTCTCAGGGTGTAGGGTTAGTTTTCAAAAAAAAAAATGTTGGTGTACTTTTTATTAAAATATTTAAATCTACATATTTTCGTCAAATAATGTATAATGCTTACGAGTTTCAGAGACTTATTTCATATAAATAGTATAATTTGCGTATATCTGACTTTTGACCTCGATGCGTGTCACGAATTGTCCGATTTGTCCCAAATTATCAGCAATTAAGTTTTAGACCTAGTGGCACAATATTCCTACTCGCACACGTGGAAATTAAAAAAAAAATCGGCTTTCATCCAAATGTACATTACCCTTTAAGAATATTTAAAGATGGCCAATAAATCTGTACTGAATATCTCGACCATTTCTTATGTTGTCAATCCAACAATCTATCAATAGCCAGAATGCAAAAATTTTACATAAGGTTTCAAGTGATGTGTTTTGCTATCAAAAAGTTTCTTCTGATGATCTCGAAAGTTTTAAATTTTTATTCGGTGAGCGAATGTTGTGACATTAAAGGTTTTGAACGTTCATAAATTTTTTTCCTGATGTTTAAATATGGAAAAAGCGGCGAAAATGTTTACTTTTAAAATGCTATAAACTCCTGGTAGATGGGAGTGCCATAAGTCAGATTAAGCATTCTTGGTGGTTGAGTTTATTCTCTACCTTTTTGAAATTCTCTGATTACCAATTAAGTATATAATTTTAACTCAAGTAGTACTGATCATGTCATAAACCATAAGGGCCCCGATTTGTTAATCGGTGCTTAGCGTGGCAATGCCGGTTTTAGATATTAAAATTGTTCTAACATTACGTAGGACGTTTTACTTTTAACATTTTTAAATAGAAGGCTGGACTGGACTGTAAAAAATGGTCATCATAGGCTAAGTATTTTTTTTTTATACTGCCCCAAGTAAAAACGTTCACATCTTGTTTAATATAATATTATAAAAAAAAAAACATATAGATTTATATATAGCTTAATATGGTCATGGCGCATATGATAACATATAATTTTATTTTGGATGTGGTTTTTCAAAAAAAAATGTATATGGCCCCATACATATTTAAATCTAAATACATATCGATTGATATTACAGTAGATGTGGCATATATTACTACACAGGCACGTAGCTAGGGGGGTGGGCTTGGGGGCTAGAGCCCCCCCCCCGAAATGATTTCACAAATTTAAAAACTTAATACAATTCGTTAGAAAGTAACAATGTTATTGATGGATTTAATATGAAAATATTTATTTTTGACTTGGATCAAATAGGAAATAGTTTTATATGATTCAAATCTTAAAATTTCGTTAGAAAACATCGCCTGCAAATGGGCGGCTATCATTGTTAGAGTTGATTTTCGACAAAAAGCAATAAATAAAATCATTTCATAAGAGATTTCAAAGTCTTTGACTTAAAATATAATCAAAAAACTGTTTGAGACAATGCAAACTAAAAATTAAATGTCTACACAGAAAAACTAAAATTGAGTTTTAATTAAAATATTTGTTGATTCAGAAAAAGTTTAACTGAATTCGGTTGTGTTGATGCAATTGTAGTAACAACTAAAATAATTTGTATCTATTTAATTAATATTATTTTCAATTACATATAGTTTTATTCACATCTATTAAAAATTTAATTAAATATTGTTTACTATTGGGAAAAATTACAAAATTTTAAAAAAATCACCAAAATTGTAAAAAATCGCCAAAATTTAAAAAACAATCCTCAAAATTGCAGAAATTTAAAAAACTTCCAAAATAAACACCAAAATTCGAAAAAATTTAAAAAAAATCACCAAAATTAAAGAAACGCGAATTTTCAACTTTAAACCATATTTTTAATTTTGGCAACTTTTTAAAATTTTTGCATTTGTTTCAATGTTATTATAAATTCATTTTCAATTAAACAGTTAATTGAAAGTAAGTTTGAAATCGAACAAAAGTTTAATTGAAATTTTTTTGACAATGATTTTTTCTGTGTATTTTGAAATAATCTTTTAAAATGGAGATACCACTAAGACTCAAAATTAAGTTTACTTGTGCCGTAAAAGTCGTTACTTTAATTACAGTGCATTCTTTTTATTTAAATTTAGTTTGCTACGCACGCATCTGGTAACATAGTTTTCAGTATTTTTTTACGATATCTCATATATTTTTTGAAACAAATTTAAGCCTCAAACTTTGATCGATATGCATAATGTTTTAACGTGATCCAATGTGACTCAAATTTCTCAATTTTTTTAGACTAAATGTAAACAAATTTCTATCGGCGCTCCTTAAAATGCGACATTTTAAAATCAAGCAGATAAACAAGTCTTTGTGTTATAACGATGTGGTTTTTTTTTGACATTTTAAAGGGTTTTTATTTAAAAAATTGATTAAAAACAATTTGAAAAGCGTTTGAAATTGTCCAAAATATAATTCAAAGTGAATTGGAAATACATAATTTAGATTAAATAAGACCTAGGCGATGTCAGGTATATTTTTAAATTTTTAAATTTTCCAATTTTATATTTTTTCTTTATTATTATTTCTTTCAGACTATAATCACGCTTGCTTGTAAAATTTGCGATTTTTTTAATACAAGACATGAAGTCGGATATATGAAAAAGGGGAAAAAATAGTGAATAATTTGTTAAAATAATTTAAATAAGTGGCAGCATAGTCTCAAAATGGTTTTCAAAATGTATGTTTTCTCGAGCATTTTAACACTGTTTTTAAATAAGTCAAAATTTCCTAAACTTTAAACATATTTTCATACAAAGATGTGTTAAATTTCACCACCAATTTTAAAAATAGATACGTGTTTCATATATTTTTGCTGCTTTACACCTATCCGAATTTCATTAATTTCAAAGGGAACCCATCGGAAAAGCTTCCTTATGAGTGTCAGGCAAATTATATAGGATATTTGCTTTTAATTTGTTTTTTGGACGGTTATAAATCTTTAATTTCCCGAGTTAAAACGTTTGCATAAAATAATACATTATTTTATATACACTTATAAGGTTTTGTCTGCCAGTGCATTTAACCGGACATAATTATATAAATTCATATATAAAATTAATTTCGTAGAAAAAATTTAATATGATGTCATATATAGTTACGTATAATTATATATTGCATTTAGAATACGCTAAAACTTATCCAATTAATAATTACGTTATATTTATATATCTAGACATTGCAAAATAATATAAAATAAAATTGTATATTACCCCATGCAGAGTCACACTAGAAAATTTGTCAATTATATTTTGGATGTAAATATGTATTACATCAATACAATAGTACAATTAATTGCATAATTTTGTGTATAATTTTATACACAAAATTTACCCCAATTTTTGTCTTTTGAATTGATTTCTTTCTGGTTCTTAACCCTTAAAAAAGAATTTGTTTCATTTGTACCATTATGAGTTCGTAATTTAGTGTAAGATTTTTTTCAATCTAAAACTCTAAATTTAGTTTCAACGTTTTTTCCGTATTTGTTATTCAATGGTGAAGTTAATAAATTCCAAAAAAACTTTATTTTCATTATATTATTTTTTATTTTTGAATATAATAAAATTTCCAAATGCTATGGAATTTGTTACAAATTATAAAGTTGTCAACCTTTTGCAAGTGGCTAAAGTCTAAAAGGATTAATAGATATTTCAGATTTTCATGACGTTTTAAAATCAAAAACCGGATACAACTATAGTTTATTTTGTATATATGAGTATCAGTTCAGATATAAATTCATACCGCTATATAAAATCGTATTAAATTGTATCGCGTCATTATTCGGATGTTATTTAATTATTATGCCCATTTCTCGGATAAAACTGTATTAAGACTCATATTTAATTTCGTATGATTATATAAAGCATCATATTAAATTTAATCGAGTTATTAGAAGTTGAAACTTTTTTACTTTTTTTTACATTTATCAAGTTTTAGCTACCCTAGACGTATATTAGCACATAAAAATATAAAGTAAGGCAATTTTATTTTTTGCGGTTTTCAAAAAGTTTTCCGCATAATCCTTTTTTTATTTAATTAAACTAAAAATTAATATTTAGCTAAAAATTTAACGTAATTAGACAATAACGATGCATATCCGATATGCGGTAGGTTTTTGTTGCAAAATGACCTGAGAAAGCGATTTATACTATTAATACATGCTTGCCCATTATTACGTGTAAAAATTTAACAAAAATTTAGGAAACAAAAAAAAAAAAAAAAAAAAAGCTGTTACTCTAGTGTGCAAAAAAAAAAAAAAAAATATATATATAATCAAAATAAAAAATCGAAAAGCCCCCCCCGAAACAAATTCCTAACTACGTGCCTGTTACTACATATGGTATATATTTATTAGCATGCTTTGATGTAATAATAATAAGATGTGGCATATATTACTACATATGGTATATAGAGCAATTCCATATGAAAGCGATCACCTTTTGGACGACCCCTCTCCGATTTTAAAATAAATAGTCTCAATCGATTGCCCAGCAAAAAATAATGTACCTACATATTTTTTTTTTTATAGTGACTGGTTTAGTGGTTGTGTGCACCACTGTCATGTGACAAAATTGAAGAATTCTTTATAAGGGACCTAATTGAAAGTTGTTTAAAAAAAACTACTAAAGCGATCGCAACGAGTGATAGCTCGTTGGAAAGGTATTGAATCAGGCTTTAATTGAAAAATAAAATTTTCCTAATTTTTCTTGTTAAATAATTAAAAATAAATTAAAGCCTGATTCAATACCTTTCCAACGAGCTATCACTCGTTGCGATCGCTTTAGTAGTTTTTTTTAAAACAACTTTCAATGAGGTCCCTTATGAAGAATTCTTCAATTTTGTCACATGACAGTGGTGCACACCACCACTAAACCAGTCACTATAAAAAAAAAAAAAATATGTAGGTACATTATTTTTTGCTGGGCAATCGATTGAGACTATTTATTTAAAATCGGAGAGGGGTCGTCCAAAAATTTGCCAATTTTGATCGTTTTCATATGGAATTGCTCTATATTTATTAGCATGCTTTTCTTAAATTAGTTGTGAGATCTTAGCACATTTAATTACTATAACTGCAATTAATGTTTATCTTGATAAAAAATAAAATTTGAAGTTCGATTTATTGATTATAAAACTAGCTCTGCATCGAACTTCATTTCACCACCAAATTTTATTATTCTTTGATTAAAACTTTCAGGATTATTAACGAATTTGTTCAAATGTCTAACAATGTTCTTGCTTATCTTAATTATGCCCTTTTCCAGGTCAGTTGACGATATAAAGTTAGTTTAATAAATCTAAATTATCAGTTATGAATGTGAGTTTTTTTTTCATATCAATTTATTTGTACAAAATAAATATTTGACAATGTAATTTGGCCTCAGCACTTGGTATTGTATTGTATTAATGTATTGAGGCAAAGTTGACAAAAAAAAATATTAATTTAAAACGTACAAAAAAAAAATAATAATAATATATAATTAGCAATTAAATTGACAGATTTTTATTTATTTACAAAGCAAACATTTTATTAAATGTTTTAAAAAATTTATATCAGGAGTGCGATTCAATAACTTGT
Organism: Delia radicum; assembly: GCA_021234595.1. Taxonomy (NCBI): domain Eukaryota; kingdom Metazoa; phylum Arthropoda; class Insecta; order Diptera; family Anthomyiidae; genus Delia; species Delia radicum. Next base: position 112,985,863 of record CM037854.1, on the reverse strand, counting down.
TTTAACGATCATCGAATTGTTTAAACAACAAAATTAACGTTTTTTCACATTAACATTTTTAAACCATATTCGCTATTGTTAAAGTCAACTGTTCTTGTTATCTAAACGACAACAATTTTTGTGTGTCGTTTATTCAATCGAGAAAAAGTTAAATTTTTAAATAGAAAAATAGAGTTGTCGACTATCGTTAAGGTGTACTTAGTGAATCACTTAATCATTAGTGCAAACAACAAAAATTGTCGATATATTTTGCGATTGTCGTTAAAAATTACTGAATCGCTCTACAGAAGTGATTTAATTTTCCCACATAAATGTTGTTTTAGGGAGAGTTTAAACATTGAAATTCTTAATATAGATTTTAAATTAGTAGTTAGTACACTCACAATATTTTATAGTTATAAACAAACGAATGTGTATATTAAAACTATAGAAAAAGTTGTTAAAAACAGGACTACTGATTTTTCGTTTCGTTTAGTAATTTGCAATTATTTTTAATTGTTAAAAAAATAACTAAAAATATCGATAAAAGCAAAGTACTTTCGTTTAGTTTAACTACTAAAAAATAATTGCTTAATCAGTTAAAATAAACGACGTTCGTTTTTTTTTTTTTTTGACTATCAAAAAATTACCGAAAATCCAAAAAAATAAAAGATTTTCCATTATTTTTACCATTAAAATTTTAACTCCCAAAACTTAAAAATAAACGATTTTCCTTTATTTTAACCATCAAAAATTTACCCCCAAAAACGTAACAACAAACGATTGTCCTTTAGATTAGCTATCACCAAATTTAGTTTAAAAGAAATAAAAACACGAGTTCTGTATTTGTTTTTGTTTTTGGTTATATTTTTTATTTAAAAAAAAAAATTTATAATGTATTATTTACAAAATAATATATGTTATGATTTCTTTTTAAAACTAAATAATAAGATTAATTGAATAATAGTAATTGAGCGAATGACGCCTAACATTTATATGGCAGCATAACGAAAAAGGGTGACCTTTGAGTTCATCTTTTACTATAATATAGATTTAGATCGAGTCTATTATTCGGACATGTACCGAGACCCTGGAGGGAGGTTAGAGTGGTCTTTATACCGAAGGCGGGGAAAAAGTCTGAGCAGCTACCCAAGTCCTTCAGACCAATTAGCCTCAAGACAATGGAGAAAGTCTTGGATCAGTATATCAGGGACACTTACCTCAGACGGAAGCCGATACATGAGCTACAGTTCGCGTATCAACGGGGTAAGTCTACCGAAACTGCTATCCATCATGTTGTCACAACAATAGAACGGGCACTGGAGGCAAAGAACAGTGCCCTTTGTGCATTTATTGATATACAGGGCGCTTTTGACAACACGTCTTACGATGCGATTAGGGTATCCATGGCTAGGAAGAGCATTCCTCCAATAATAATTAATTGGACATTGGAGATGATCCGCTCTAGGATAATCACGTTCGGAATAGGGACTACTTGTAGGACCGTAAATGCGACCAGAGGGTGTCCTCAGGGTGGCGTTTTGTCGCCTTTACTATGGACACTGGTCATTGATGAATTACTCGAGGGTCTGAACGACTTGGGTTTCAGGACCTATGGATACGCCGATGATCTTGTCATTTCCGTTGTGGGCTGGGATGACAGGACCATATCCGAGCGTATGCAACAGGCTCTGAACTTCACTCTTTCGTGGTGCCGGGAAAAGGGGTTGTCTGTCAATCCGTCGAAGACAATCCTGGTACCATTCACGAGAAGGAGAAAACTTAACCTGTCTATGCCGGTCGTTGAGGGGCGTAACAGTTGGCTTCTCTAGCAGTGTTAAGTATCTTGGAGTGACTCTTGATAGCTCCCTCACCTGGAACGAACATCTTGACCACGTCTCCAAGAAGGCCACCAGGGCATATTATGCCTGCCAGAGGCTTTTCGGGAGAACATGGGGCCTAAGGCCACAAATGGTCTACTGGTCGTTCAATACTATTGTTAAACCGATGATCACCTATGCTGCCCTTGCATGGTGGCCAAAAGTTGAACAGAGTAAGGCAAGGGATGCTCTCAAGAGAATCTACCGTCTTGCGTGTGTTGGCATTACAGGGGCCGGCGGAACTTGCCCGACGGATGCCTTGGGGGTTATGCTGGGGATCCCGCCATTGCATATTTCTGTAATGGAGGTTGCCAGTATGGGTTCCTCTAGACTTAGTGAATTCGGTGGTATGAGGGAGGTGACCTAAGGGGTCACATGAGGATCGCGCGAATCCTAATAGATGACCCAATTTCTAAGGTTGCGGACAAAGTGTCACTGGAGTGGATCTTTGATAGATATTTTGATGTGTTATTGTTTGACAGAGACATGTGGACCAATCAATCCTGGGAACTGGAAGATGGTTCTCAGGTGTGGTTCACTGATGGCTCTAAGCAGTCGAATGGGAACACGGGTGCGGGCGTCTTCGGACCAGGCTTCCAGCGTGCCTTACCTATGGGTAAATATCCGTCCATTTTTCAGGCGGAGATTTGGGCCATTTGTGTCTGTGCATTGGAATGCCTGCGAAGGGGAACTCGCAGATCTCGCATCTACATTCTTTCTGACAGTCAGGCTGCACTGAGGGCCTTAATGGCCTATAAGGTGTCGTCCGGGTTGGTCATGGAATGCATTCAGACTCTCAATATGCTCGGTAGAGGCAACTCTCTAACCTTGGGGTGGATTCCTGGTCATGAGGGGCATGAGGGCAACGAGAGGGAAGATTGTCTTGCCAACCGCGGGGCCCGAAAGCCCTTTATTGGTCCTGAACCATTCTGTGGAATACCTGCGGGGTATGTTAGGGAAAGGCTCAGGGCATGGAGAGAGTCTGAATTCTCTGGTTACTGGGAAAACTCTCCTGGTCAGCGCCAGGCTAAAAGATTGATCTCTTTTTCCAGTAGGGGGTCGAGGCGACTCTTGTCGCTTGAAAGGGGGGGTTTGAGGACCCCGCCTTTTCATACATCTAGCGTTTAAGATGAGGACAATTTTTTCTATACACCGCATATTCCGGCGACAATTTTGGGCGTGTCCCTAAACTATGCGCTGTGCATACATATATATATATATATATGTATGCGTAGCGCATACTTTAGGGACATGGCCAAAATTGTACTCGAAATATGCGGTGTATGGAAAAAATTGTCCTCATCTAATACGCTAGATGTATGAAAAGGCACGAAAACTTTGGGGACAGTCCCCAAAGTAAGCAAATGTCCCTAAACTATGCGGGGGAACGAATAAATGTCTCTAGACTATGCGCTGTGCATATATATATATATATATATATATTAATGATAGTTATATATGGCTTACACTTCAAAAATCATGCTATATCTCAACGATAGAACTTATATAGAACTGTTAATTCCTTCATGTTGTTCCCTTGAAAGTCAAATCATATATCTTTATCCATTAATTTTAGTTGTTTCTCGAGAAAACTGTTCACCTTTTCTATGTATCCACATTTTAAGGGTATTATAACAATTGTTGCACACTGTGTTCGGCGTAAAATTTTCACCACTTAAATCTGCTTCATCAAAATAATGACAATACGCTGTTTTCAATTTCTCAGTAAACTAGTTTTTCCGATCCTTTTGGTATATTTTTGGGACGATATAACCACAAACGTAACAAAAATCATCCAGTTTTGGGCACTTGTTGTTTTCCATATAGAAATATATTATATGTTTTGTTGTTATTCACTTTTAAAAGACCGGAGAAAAATCGCTTGTACTTTGCGCGTTCGTCGGCACTTGTTGAATGACAAAAATCGATCAGTGTACACCTATAAATACTACGTATTTTTAAACATTTTACTGACAGGTACTTTTCAATATTTTACTGACAGGTACTTATGAATGGGCGCATATTTCGTAACGTTCCAAGACATGAGCACTCATAAATGTGGGTGCAATTTCTGTAAAAAAATCATGCAGGTAACTAACGGAAAAACACAAATAATTAAAAAAGTGCACTTTCCTTTTAATTGACCACGCACATTTATTAGCGCTTATTACTTTGCTACCGCAATCATAAAAATCAAATAACCTTTGGTTTATTACTTTTTTTTTTTAATTCTGAGAATCATAAAAAAAAGTCATCAATATTTTTTCCAACAAATTTTGTGCATATCTCGAGCAAATTTTTGAAATTCATACCTTCACTTAATTGTGAATAAAAGCGCAACGCGTTCATCGATTTCCATGATTTATGTCTCATTTTGTTCATGTGACTTTACGTGAAAGTAATAGGACTTGACACTTTTTACCGTTTAGATTTATTATGAATTAAAAAAAAAAATTTAATTTTTTAGGCAAAAAATATACTTTTTTCTTCATACATTTATTTATAACTGCGAAACTATTGCTTATGTAGCGAAACGTTACATGATGAAAGTAATTGTAACTCTTGATTTTTGTAAATTTGTTTCAGCAAAATCCGACTAGTGGTTCTCGAGTTATGTCAAACAAAAGAGCCTAAAACGTGACAAATTCCCCTATACGATACTTACTAATTTCAAAAAATTATTAAAATTTTATTTAATGTAACTTGTCCAAACGAATGATGCAGAAGTTCTTATTTTTGGGACTACTTTCACAAAAAGTTATCAGAACTGAGTCCGGAAGTCATGTGTTGTATTGTGTTATTAGAGAGTCCATGTTTTGGTAAACGATTAATATGTAAGTGTTAAAAGTTTAGTTATTTCATCAATAAAGTTTTGATTTTTTTTTTTGTCCATTACAATTTTGTATACAAATTTTGCCAAAATTGGTAAAGTTTCGAAAAAGTGTTATTAAAAAAATTATTTTTTTAATTTATTCGTTTTATTCTATTAATCGTCAAAATTTATTCGAACTATACATTATTCGAAAATTTGTTCGTTCGATTAATCAAATAATTTTTATTCGAGTGACAACCCTAGCAGTTAGGTTGTTAAATTTAACGCTTCCAGTGTAATTCATACGTTGTTTGGTCTTTTCCAATCTACATCTTGGACATCTCAAGTTTGAACGGTTTCTGTTGTTAGAGTAGAATTGATTTTGAACAAATGATATGGTATAGTGACCAACATTATGAATACATTTAAAAACAAACATTAAACCTTGATAATCATGCAATCCATAAATTGAAACAATACTTTTACTTATATCCTTATACAATGAAACTGTTCAATAACTTATTGGTAAATTGTTCACCTTTTTTGCTCAATAACTGAATTACAAATCCACAAGTATGCTGTTTTTTTTTTCTTTACAAACTTTATTTTGAATGAAAATAAAAATTCCAAATCATATTACAGCTATTCTTACACAGAAAATATGAGATTTTTATATGGAAACAACATTTAGAACATTTTCAATTGTAATTAAAATTTTTTTTTTAAAAAAGAGGAATTTTTAAAAAATATATTTACAAAAAAAAGTACCATTTCCAAAACAGTACCTTCTTTAAAATAAGTACCATTATAAAAAGAAAACCTTCTTCCAAAAAAATAAAATTTAAAAAGTACCCTGATTGTTTTAAAAAAGTACTTTTATAAAACAAGTATTTCTTTCCAAAAAGTATCTTTTTTACATCAATAAATATAAATAATGCGTTTTTAAATAATGCCATTTAAAAAAGTATATTTTTCAAAAAAAGTTAACTTTTTAATAAAAGTATCTTTTTCAAAAAAGTACCATTTTAAAAAAAGGAGTCTTTTAAAACTTTATTTTTCATAAAGGGTAATTTTTTTAGAGCAAGTTTTTTTTTTTGAAAAATTTACTTGTTTGAAAAGTTTTTTCTTTTTGTGAAACAATTAACTTTTACTGTAAAAAGATACTTTTCAAACGATTTAAAAAAAAAAAAACCCCCTTTTTTGTGAAAAAGGTACACGTATTTGAAATGGTATTTATTTTAAAAAAGATCATTTTTTTGAAAAAATGTTTTTTTTTGCATTTGTGAAAAAGTATTGTTTTTAAAAGGGGTACTTTTTTCAAAAAAATAAAATAATTCTGTTTTTTTGATAAAGGTATTTTTTTTTTTTGAAATAGGTACTTTTTTGAATGAAGTTAGTTTTTTTCGAAAACGAACTTCTTTGAAGAAGGTACTTCGATTTGAAAAAAGAAATATTTTTGTGAAAATAGTAAAGTTACTTTTTTAAAAAAAATTTTATTTTTTTGAAAAAGGCTACTTTTTTGAGAAAGATTATTTTTTTTAAAACAGGAGCTTTTTTGAAAAAATGTACTTTTTGAAAGCAAGATACTTTTTTTTAAAGAGTACATTATTTTTGAAAGAGGTACTTTTTTTTAAAAATCGCAGACTTTCTGCGATTTTGGGTTTTCGTTCTACCCGGTCTTTCGGTGTAACCGGGTACACCGATGACCGGGAAACCCGAGATAGCGGTCTGGAGTGTAGGCTCTACTTAAAAATTAGAAAACATCTTTTTAGCAAATGCGCTAGTTGGAGTAATACCGTTAGTTGCTATTAACATGTTAATTTTCTCCAATTTTATCCCATATTTGAAGCACCCGTTTTTGTAATTTAAGATGAATATTGTTGCGCATTTTAGTCATCCTCCGTCTTACAAATATGTTTTTAGTTCTGAAAGAAAAACAAGCAACTACAGTAATTTTCGTTTATATGTACACAAAATTTAAGATTACCACACCAGCATCTCCTTTTTGTTTTTGCTACTATGCCACGGTGTTTGTTTAATTTCATTCCGTATTTTTAAGCATTTCAATTTTCTTTTTGTTATTTTTAAATAATTAATTTGACATAAATAGCAAATAACAATTATTTTGTTCAGAACAAGGTCTGATAGTTACGGCACTTGGAAGCAAGGGCTATGATTATAATAAAATAGCTGTGTTTACTGAAGATTTTCCATGGTTGCATAGACTACACCTTTTACAATTGTAATTCAAAACATATCAATTGAAATTCAAAATTTCCATTTGAAATTCAAAAACTCCATTTAAAATTCAAGAATTCCATTTGAAATTCAAAAAACATCAATTGAAATTCAAAAATTTCTATTTGAAATTCAAAAAATATCAATTGAAATTCAAAATTTCCATTTGAAATTCAAAAAATATCAATTGAAATTCAAAATACATCAATTGAAATTCAAAATACATCAATTGAAATTCAAAAATTTCTATTTGAAATTCAAAAGTTTCTATTTGAAATTCAAAAATTATTCCATTTGAAATTCAAAACATATCAATTGAAATTCAAAAGTTTCTATTTGAAATTCAAAAGTTTCCATTTGAAATTCAAAAATTTACATTTGAAATTCAAAAGTTTCTATTTGAAATTCAAAAATTTCCATTTGAAATTCAAAAAATTCCAATTGAAATTCAAAAAATATTCCATTTGAAATTCAAAAAATTCCAATTGAAATTCAAAATACATCAATTGAAATTCAAAAAATATCAATTGAAATTCAAAACACATCAATTGAAATTCAAAATATGTCAATTGAAATTCATAAATTTCCATTTGAAATTCAAAAAATTCTAATTGAAATTTAAAAAATATTCCATTTGAAATTCAAAAAATTCCAATTGAAATTCAAAAAATGTAAACAAATCAATTTAAGAAATTAATACATTAGGCCAACACTTTTTTTGAGTATTTTGGTTTGTCATGGGTGATAAAAACATTATTAAAACTTTTAATGCATTTATTGCAGGAGAGTATACAAGATTTTGTTGGAAAATATTTGCAATAACCTGTCATAAAGCCATAAAATATTTATGCATGCAACTATTGATGTATAAACTAGTGACGTTCAGAGTAAGTGTTTGGATGGATTACTCACTCACGTACTCGCTTGTCATTAATAAAGAGAAACCGCTGAAGTGGGAAACCATTAATTTGAAAAATTAGTTTAACTCTATCATAAAGATCCTGTGGAATGTCATTTTAAAATGGTAGTAAATGCAAGAAAATACCGAGTGAAAGTGGAACACCTCAGAACTATATTTTACCGGTCCAACAACAAAAACAACAAGAACAATACATAAAAAAATAATATTTCTCTCTTGTTGTTATATAATTTGTTGTTACTTTTAAAACATATAATTTTATATTTAGTTCTAATTGTTATTAACACTAAATATTTATTTTAAGTACTTTAAATAAATAAACAAATTAATAAATGGCTTAAAAGTTTTCATAATGTTTTTATCACCCATGATAAACCAAAATACTTAAAAAAATGTTGGCCTAATGTTTACATTTTGATTTGTTTACATTTTTTGAATTTCAATTGGAATTCTTTGAATTTCAAATGGAATTCTTTTTGAATTTCAATTAGAATTTTTTGAATTTCAAATGGAAATTTTTTAATTTCAATTGACATATTTTGAATTTCAATTGATGTGTTTTGAATTTCAATTGATATTTTTTGAATTTCAATTGATGTATTTTGAATTTCAATTGGAATTTTTTGAATTTCAAATGGAATATTTTTTGAATTTCAATTGGAATTTTTTGAATTTCAAATGGAAATTTTTGAATTTCAAATAGAAATTTTGGAATTTCAAATGGAAATTTTTGAATTTCAAATGGAAACTTTTAAATTTCAAATGGAAATTTTTGAATTTCAATTGATATGTTTTGAATTCCAAATGGAATAATTTTTGAATTTCAAATAGAAACTTTTGAATTTCAAATAGAAATTTTTGAATTTAAATTGATGTATTTTGAATTTCAATTGATGTATTTTGAATTTCAATTGATATTTTTGAATTTCAATTGATATTTTTTGAATTTCAAATGGAAATTTTGAATTTCAATTGATATTTTTTGAATTACAAATGGAATTTTTGAATTTCAATTGATATTTTTTGAATTTCAAATGGAAATTTTGAGTTTCAAATGGAAATTTTGAATTTCAATTGATATTTTTTGAATTAGAGTTGTAAAAGGTGTAGTAGTTTTTCTAACCGTATTTAAAATTGTTTAATTAGGGTAATCAACCAATTGTCTGTCACTAAGAAAGTTAGTTTGTTAAGCTAAAATCCAAGATAAAGTTATATGTCATCATATGTGCCATCACGTATATATATACCTATATTAAGTAATAAATACACATTTTTATTCAAATCGACGAACCCTGAAAACACACTCGGTATTACCAACAGTATTTTGTAGCCAATTGAATGTTTTGGTTATGGAGACCGAATTTTTCGGTTGTGATAAATATCATTTGACTGACACGACAATAAAGTTTCGATGTTCTCAACAGAAGTTCGGTGATAACAACAACCGAATCATTCGATTGGCTACAGATATGGTTGCTACTACCGAGTCTGTCATCAATGACGCTGTGTATACTTGAGATGGAGCCGAGAAACTTACAGCAGTTTAAAGTTGTAAATTTAAAGAAAATTCTTAAAATTACATTTATTGGTAAATTAAAAAGTTATTGCAGTAATACATTACAACCACTAGTGTATATAATTTTCAAGGCTTTGCTTTGCATACACTTAAGAGACTGTAAGCATAGATAAATGGCAAATCATTTAAACATGATTGTATTAGAGATTGATATAACATTAATTTAGCTCTTTGTACAAGATACCAATTGCAGATGCTATTTCCTTTTTAACTCCGTTATGTGTAAGTCAAACGATAAATTAGTTTGTAATATAATACTAAGATATTTTACTGAATCTATTTCATGAATAGATTTTCCATCAACATACACATAGAAGTTATTGTTATGACTTGATAAATGCGGCCTAAAACTAATCAGTTTAGTTTTTTCTGAGTTAAGTAATAAACGATTAAGCCGTACAAACTCAAATATCAATGCAACATCTCTTTCCATATAAGTTTTTAACACTAACTCAAACTTGTAGAGATACAACAAAGACACTTCATCAGCAAACATAAATAGCAGACCGATTAAGCCAAGGTTTTTTATGTCATTTAGATAAATTGAAAATAACAATGGACCCAATCCACTACACTGCGGTACCCCATCATCCCCTGTACTACTAAATCGGCTCAACCTAATGATTTGAACAAATTGTTTTCTGTTAGAAAAATAATCTTTAAAAAGAAAAAGCTCACGTCCTTGAATACCGAAAAGTTTTAATTTATTTAAACAGAATCTGATCGTCTACTAAATCGAAGGCTTTTGTGAGATCATTCATCTAATCCATTACAAATATATCCTACAACGTTCAGTGCAGCATCCCATCTTCTGAAACAAAATTGACAGTCAAACAAAAGATTAGTTTCTGGTAAGTAAACCAAAAGCCTATCATAAATAAGTTTTTCAAAAGTTTTGTCGATTGTAGAAAGAACAGTAATGGGTGTAAATTTATCAACAAATATCGCATTTGTTTCCTTTGCTATCGTAACTATTTTGTTAGTCTTTAGAATATCTGGGCACTCTGAAGAATTTATAATATTATTTAATAACTGAACTGAAATTGGTGTCAGTTACTCTTTTCATTCCTTGATAAATTTTGGCGAAATGTTGCTATAACCTGGACTTTTATTTTACTTTATTTTCAATATTATTTCAGAAATATCATTTATGTTAACATTATTAAGAACAAAACGATGAATTGATCATGTTAGAGTTCGTAAAGTGTTAGATGTATCACCAGTATAAACTATAATATGTTGCTTAAGATCTGCCACATTCTTAAGAAGAAAGTTATTAAAATAATTTTCTTTCATTTGATCACTAAAAGTTTGTTCACCTTGAGAATCGTTGAGGATTATAACACTGCTTTAAGACCGACCTAGAGCATTATTAAAGAACTTCCAACCTTTCTTTAAGTCATTTTCAACTTTATTCAAGCTCTCAATGTAATAGTTATCTCTACATCTTCTATTGGCAATTTTTATTATTTCACTTATTCTTTTTGAAACTTCCTCTAAGTTCTGTTTATTTTTAAATTTTCTTCTTTTGATTTACAACAATTAATTGTTGAATATTTTTGATGATCCAACGTATAGTTAAATCAGTTGCATTGAATAAAGAAAATAGGGATATATACACATTTAATAAAGTAAAGGAAGCTGAAATTTTCTTGAAAAGAAATAGCGATATACTAATATTAAAATCTGATAAGGGAAATACAACTGTAGCTATCAGGAGAGAAGATTATGATATGAGAATGAACAATATAGTATAAGATATTACAAAATATAGTTTACAAAATAGAGATCGAACAAGTAAATTACAAAAGGTTAATAATAATTTAGTTGAAGAACTTTTTAAAAAGAAAATTATTACTGATATAGAGAAAAATAAACCTAAGACTAATATTGCTACGGCACCTAGATTATATGGACTACCTATAATTCATAAGGATAATTTTCCATTGAGACCAATTTGTTCTTTTATTAATTCTCCATCATATGAACTATGTAAATACCTTATTTACATTTTAAATAAGATTACAGAACGTTCTAAGTATAATGTGAAGAGCTCTATTGAATTTAAGAATAGATTTTTGGACAAACGAATTCAGGATGATGAAAAATTAGTTTCATTTGATGTAGTTCCATTATTCCCGAGTATCCCTGTTAATTTAGCAATTAATATTAAAGAAGGAGAATTGAATGTTATCAAGGAATATACGACTATTGATAAAGACCTATTTTTACGTATTTTAAAATTTTGTATAGAAGATAATAGATACTTTTAATATGGTGAGAAGATTTATTTACAACAAAAAGGACTCCCAATGGGATCCCCTGCTTCTCCAATTGTTGCTGATATAGTTATGGATAAATTACTGGACACATGTATTGAGAAACTTGATATAACAAAATATGTTGATGACATATTTTGTGTTATTTCTGGGAATGCATTAAGTAATATGTTGATTGCATTAAATGAATTTAATACGGATATTAAATTTACCATGGAAAAGGAACGTGACTCAAGACTTTCTTATTTATATACTTTGGTAGTTAGAAGAGGTAACAATTTGATAATGGATTGGTATCAAAAAACCAACGGCATCAGGTAGAATTATTAATTTTTATTCAAAACATAACAGGATAGTTATCATTAATACTGCAAAGAATTTAATAGAAAGGGTTTTAACTACTACTGACAGAGCTTTTCACAGGAAGAATGAGGAAATAATTAAGAATTTATTAATGGATAATGATTTTCCAATAAATAAATCTGTTCATTAATAAATCAGTATAAATTAAGAAAGAATAACAGCACAAATAACTTGAATGAACAGAGAATTTACAAGTCTATGGTTTATGTACCGGGACTATCAGAATGTTTAGAAAGATCGAATATTATCGATACTAATAGATATAGAATAGCTTTTAAATCATTCAATACAGTTAATAAATTATATAATAGGACAAAGGATAGGATACAGAAATTAGACATGGCAAATATAGTATATAAAATACCATGGGTTGGAAATAATGTAGAGAATTGTGATAAGGTATAAATAGGTACAACAAAAAAATAAACGGAGAACTAGATTAGCTGGACATAGATCAGATCAGAAATATAGGAATATTAATTCACAAAAAACAGCATTATCTTCTCATTGTTCAATATATAATCACTATCCAGACTTTGAAATTGTTTAAATTTTAAACACAGAAAATAATTACAAACGTCGTTATTTATTAGAAATGCTACAGATAATTAATACACCACTAACAAATAGAATTAATTTTATGATAGATATTGAAAATGTAGCTCAGAATTATAGATATTTATTACAAAAGAAATAACACATACTACATTAATTTATAACAAATATTACATCAATAGATTTTTTAAGAGTTAATTATTTATATTTTTTGTTTTAGAAATATTTGTCAAATATTTTAAATATGTTTTCAAACTTTTAAAATTTTTTTCAAACTTTCAAATTTTTTGAAAATTTATTAATTTATTTATTTTCCTGAAGATGCTACACAAAGGAGTAGCGAAATATTGAAAATAAAAAAACTTTTATATAAAAAACAAACCTTAACTCAAATAATTAGAAAATTTAAAAATAAGAAATAAGGTTAAATAAACAAAAATAATTATAAAATATTTCTTAATATTAATAAAATTTCTTCGATATAATGAAATTCTTCATAGAATCTACGAAAAAAGTTCTATAAAATTGTTTTAATAATATCATGAAGATAATTCCTTTAGTGTATAATGCTGTAAAAGCAAGTTGTACTGGAATCGTTGTAAACACTCTTGTAGGTCTTTAATATTTATATACAACATGAACACATTTGATTCTGCCGGATATATTTCATATTTTGATGACTTTTCTAACAGGTTGATTTCCAACACTTCGAAATCTATCGTCCTTTCTATATCCTTTTGGCTTTTTTTTTGTAAACAAAAGAGTTGTTTTATTTAGTTTGTTATCCTTGCATATATCTTTGAATGTCAGACTGCATTTACTTCATACAGGCAAAAAATTAGTTGAACAATTTGAAAAGGTTTTCAATGTTGTTAAGGCGGAAAAAGTGTTTTATGTGAAGTTTTGCACTTTAATTGTAGTTTTGATTTTTACCAACAATTTTTTATAACGTTTACAGAAAAAAATGTCTACAACATAAGCCACCAAAAGTTGTATTACGTTGAATGGCTCGGCACAAATTATAGCAGAATATTTAAAATATGGCATTAATTCAATATTATTTCAAAGAGGCATCTAACCGGCAGAAGCATTCGAAAGTACACAACAGTATGGACTGACTGTACTTATGTCTAAAGATCCTAAAATTAAAGAATTTTATAAAAGGCATTGTAGCAAACGGAAGAATGGTTGGCCAAAAATATGATTAACAAAATTTCAATGGTCATAATAAATGCCCATACCAAAAAAGAATTGGAATGTTGGGATTTTAAAATCAATGCCGAATTGGGCGATGGTGAAATGGGTAATCGCAGTAAACTGACATCTCCCAAAGAACTGAAGCGTATATAAAATGAAATACGTGATGTTATGCGTCAAATTTCGGCCACTGTTACATATCTACCGCTTTGATGTTATGATTCATACTCTACAAACCTGTGATATTCCACAAAGTTGAGATGATACTGGTCCTGCCTTTATACAAAATGCTTAAGCCGTTCAGCTGCGTTCCTTCTCCACTTCCTTATACACAAAGTTGACACTATAGTCAAATATAAAATGGCATCGTAGAGAATTCTGTCTAAACAGTAGATGAAGTGTTATCCTATCTACATGCATATATCATCGTATCTCATAACTTCATATGCATTTTTAGAAGTATTTCACATTTTCTATGTGCATGATATTGTTTTAATCATGGTTTTTATGTTCAACTTTACTTTAAAATAATCGCCCTTATTATGAGTGTCGTTCTCGTATTTCGACAGTTGTCGTAGTCGTTTTCAATATTTTTTGGTATCATGTAAAACTTTTGACAACGACATTTTTGTATATGATTTTTAAAAACAGGTAATTATCACCATTTTAAATGTTTATGAGCAAAACGGTTTTATAATCTGTTACGCCAACAGTCGAACATATTAGCCATGCCGAACTCCACGTAAGTAAATATAAAATAAATGTATTGGTTATTTTCTTTAAGATTTGTTAGATATTTTCGTTTAAATAAGGAGGCTTTTTAATATGTCCTGGAAAGAATTACGCTTAAATTAAAAGAACACGTAAAATCCAAGAGTTTGTCAAATATTTTAAAACTTTCAGCTACAGTGCGGCTAATCGCCGAAGGTAGTTATCAAAAGGGTGCTGGCTATGACTAGAACATCAGCATGTGCTAATCATCAGTTAGTATTGTTTTCCGAGAGTGCATAGATGTAATGTATGATGAACTTTGTCCAGAATGGATTTATTTTCCAACGGAGGAAAGTGAAAAGTATGAAATCAAGGAATATTTTTACGACAAAACTGGTTTTCCTGGTGTTATAGACTCTATAGATGGAACCCACATAAATATTATATCACCACAAAAAGAGGAACAATTCAAATATAGATATTTTTCAATTTTTCCATTTTTTTTTTCAGTTTGTCGTGAACAAAAACTTTAACGACGATTTTTTTAATATTTTACATTTAAGTACTCCATTGGTGGTACTGAAAATTGTAATAGAATTGTAAACAGTGCTACATTCTGTCGTGTTTCGACAACCATAATACCGATTTTTAAAAACGCCTTGTTTACGAGACGACAACGACACTCATAATAAGGTCGAATATTCCACTTTACTATTTTTGTACTAATTTTTAGTACAATATTTGTTTTTAGTAACAATTTTTGCTATTCCCATTTTACAAATTACGGAATTTGTTACTAATTTTAGTTGCTGATTTCAAAAAAACATTTTACTAATTTTTCAAAACCAAATTCAAAAATTTGCAAGAAATGTGTTAATGTAAAAAACTATAAACCTAAAACCTATACTTTCAAAACAAATTGGCCAAAAATACTATAAGTAGATTATATGTACATAGCCATTCTACATTCAGGGAAAAATTTTCATCATATTAATGAAAATGTTTCATAAATCATTTGTTATGAATTATTAATCATATATATGAAGTTTTCATTAATACTACGAAGAGTTTAACAAAAATTAAAGACAAACATTTATTAGATGTTCATCATTTCATAAGCGGTGTCAAATATTCATTTTTAAAAATCAAGTCTGGCTTTTTTACAGACTTTTTTTTTTAAATATTCAAAAACATAAAAAAGACTACACGATCAAACAAAATCTGATCGATAGAAAAAAAAATCGGATCGATATAAACATGTATTTTGCAGTTACATAAAATCTAAGAAATGCTGAGACTTACTACGTTTTCACTTAAAACAGAATTGAAGCAAAAACAACTCATTGAGGCATACAATCAGGGAACTACTGCCGTAAATATTTGTAGTTGTTAGTTGTTAAGAGTAGTAATACAGTATCTTTTATTTTAAATAAAAAGTAAGTCATTTGTTGAAGAAATTTCAGTTTTTAGGAATTTCCATTCCATGATCAGTTTATTTGTTTTTAATAAAAATAAATGTAACAAAAGAAAGTTTTGTCAGTTTGGTATTGAAACGCTGAATTTTAGTTAAAATTAATAGTAAATGGATCAAATATGCTGATTTAACATGAACAATTGTAATACCTGCATGAATTTATAAAAAAAAGTATATTTTTCATGAGAAAACTGCAAAACTTTTAAGCATTCCAAAATACTGGGAAAAACTGTTAAAACTGTCTATATGTAACACTGGCTTTTTAAAAAGCAATGTGTCCCATGTGTACATGTGTGCGTGCATTTCTGTAACTTATGGTGATTGATTTTTGTTTCATACGTGTAAGATATCTGTTTTCTACACAAAAAACACAATAACAATTGCTGTTAAGTTATTTCTAGAAAAAACATGTTTATTTATGCTTGTTGGTACAGTAGTTAAATAGAAGCCGACGAAGATTGAAACGAATAAAGAGTATACTATTTTAAATTTTATTAGTATAATATATAAAATAATTAGGTATTTACTAAAATTTTTTTTTTCTTTAAGCCCTTAAATATTTTCATACAAATCTACATGGCATCAATGAAGAAAAACGAAGCAAACAATGACACATACAACTTTTACAGAAGGATAAGAATGATCAAGAAAAATAAAAAGTGAAATATAAAAATGATTTGTATTGTATTTTTATTGTGTTTTAGATTGTGTAATTTATGTGAGAAATGAATTAGATGAAGAATATTTATAAATTGTTGTTATTAAATAAATAATTGTTTAAAGTGCTAATTACAAAAATTTTGGTAAAATTTAGTAGCACTTACTAATTTTTCTACTAATTTCAATTACTAATATTAGTAAAATTTAGTTATAATTTTTGCTGATTTTAGCAAAATGGTTTTGAATTGTAGTTTACACCAATTTTACTAAAAATTGATAGCGGTTACTAATTTCTACTACTAATTTCATTTTACTACTTTTATTAAAATTAAGTTATTGTTTTGCTGATTTCAGCAAAACGGGTTTAAATTGAATTTTATACTAATTTTAAATAGCCATTACGGACTCTTTTCTTAGTGTAGACCTTATTTTCAATTTGTAAAGTTTTGCAACTTTTTACAATTTTTTAAGAAATTTAATTTTTCAAGAACAAACCTTCCATAAAAATTCCGATTTATTTAACTAGACTTTTATTTATAAGCATGTTTTTAAATAAATTAATGAAGGAAATTCCACGGATGTGGTGGAATGCGATAAATGCCATAAAAAATAAAGTTTTATTTTACGGTGCCACTATTATAAAATAATAAAACAATAGTTATGAAGGAAGAGAGGAGAAGAAAATAGAAGACACAGAACTCTTTTTTTGTTTCAAAGCGCCCTCTGATGAAAATATTCGCAACCTAGGTTTAATCCTGGACGGAATATGTAAAATAAACGGTGAATGATATTTAAAAAAATATAATTTGGTATAATTTTAATCACAATTGTAGATTTAAAAATAGGAGAAATTTTATATATTTGTTTTTAATTAAATATATTGTGATTTTACCATTTCCTTAAATTTTTATATGGCAACATTGACATCATAATTATAATTGTAGTAGTATTTCAATAAAAACGAACTATGTTTAAGGTTTTGAGTTAAACATACTCTGTGTGTTTGAAAAGTTCATGATCGGATCGGTCAAATTTTCAAAAATTATACACAATCGAAAAAAAATGTTTATCAGATAAATAAATTTTTTGTACACGCAAAGAAAAAATATGGTTGAGGGAACCATATTCGAAGAGTATCATATATTTCTGGATTTATGATTGCGACAACCATGTTACTATGGTTGTGACAACCATACTCTTATCTGCTTCTGTATCATAATATGATAATTAGATTCCCATATTATGGTTCCGATTATATCCCAATATTATTTTATGGTAATGGTTCTGGAAATTTGTATGAATTATGATAATATGAGCCCTACAGTATTCACCCAGCATTCTGTTAAAGCTGGATTAAAAAGATATGCGTGTTTTTTTTAACAGTATATTTATTTAATAATTCACATATTTAGATAAACTTAGGTGTAAATAATTTAAGTAATCCAATTGTCTTTGCGCAGAATAATAAGCTTTGTGAAATATTGTGTCAGCTATACTAGCTATACATGTGATTGGTAAGAATACAATTTCACAATACATTAATAATGATCAAACCATGTTTGCAGCAATCATAACAATTGCATTATAATCCAAGTTGTCATAATATGATCATGGACAAGAATTTCGTCATATTATGATTATCGCAAACATATTATGATTATTTCGTACTACATACTTAAAAGCACGTGCATTTTGTTTAAATTTTTCTTTCACAATATTTTTTGCGTAATTACAAACAATTAAATAATAAAGCACTTTTTTATCACTTTCTTATAATAAACAATAACTTTATTTAACGGGTGCGCATAAAAAAAAAACCAACTGATCATCTAATATGGCTGCAGTTAGATAGAGGAATATGATAATAAATAGTATGATTGTAGACAACAGAATAATATGATGACTGAAAAAAGAGAGATTTTTACTAGAACATGATAAAAGCAACCATATTATTGGTGTAGGAAACATAGTTTTGTGGCCGCAATTATATTGCAACCATATTTTTTCTCTGCTTGTATTTGCTTATCAACATGACGACCAAAAATGTAAAAGTTTAGGCTCTTTTGTATTTTATACCACATATATACCACACACGCAAAAACTAGTAATATTTCAAAACTACTTGTATTTTATTGTTAAATTTCATACAAATTTTAAATCACAAACTGTAAGTTCTCAAAAACTACTATACAGATAGAAAAATTAAGCTATTTGCCAAATGAAATTCGCTTATTATGACTCAATTAAGAATTTTAGTCGGTTGCTACAATTGAACATCAGGTTTCAAAACAAAATTCGGGTAATTCAACTTAATTTTAGTTGCAACACCCAAAATATTCAGAAATCTAATGTTAATATCATTGTAATAACTAAAGTTATAAGTTTTTACTATTAAAATATACTTTTCAATTTGGTTGTCAATTTATTTCTCTGTGTGTAGGTTTAGCATGTAGTATGAATGAGGTATTAAAAGAATTTTTCTAAAAGGTTCCATAGACAAAGGTCAAAAAATTATTTTTTCAAATAAATATATGACTATTCGGAATAACAATTTTTATTTAGGATTGTACTCAAGATTTAGAATTATTTTATGGTTTTTAAATCACCTAATTAGCTTTTACAGGAAAAAATTTACAGCCAGGTCGAAAACGGAACAATTGGTTCATCATATTTACGAACAATTTCTTAAGACACTCATACAACGCGTATGAGTGTTATTAATTCAGTGTTAAAATTAAATACCACTCATACGCCATAGGATCGAACTTATTTATATGGCTAGTACAGTATGATATTTTTTTATGGTGTGCATCATGCATGCTTATAGTTATTTCTATAGTTATTTTTATAGTTATTTCATTTACTTTAAAAGTTTATTTTAGTTTAAAAACTAAAAGTTTTTTTTATGACTTTTATTTCATGGTTTATGTGACGAAAATCTTAAATATGAATTAGATTTAAAAACGACGTTGCTAATACTTTACAAAATAGGGGAAAGCAAAGCTTTTTAAATTAGTTTTTATAGATTCGTTGTGAAAAACTGCTAAAATTAGCAGATATTTTATGTTTAATATAAATAAAAAAAAAAACTGTTAATTTTACAAATTGTATATATATTCGAATTAAATTTTAGTTAACTGAGAATAGCAATTTACTCTGTCAAAGCTAGCTTAAGCTTTTACTTAAAATTTTTAGACTAAAAGCAGCACAGTTTAAAAATCAAATCTTTAGCTCGATATTACGTCGATTATGTCTATTCCAAATTTTATTGCAAAATGGACTACTGCCATAGTAGCTAGTGCTCGGTTAGGGTAATAGTATATAATTTGTAATTATATGATTATTAATTAATACAAAAAAAAAAAAAAAAAACAGTATATCAACCAAGTTTTTGCTTTATTTACAGTAAATTTAGTGAAAAGGAAATTATTCATGAAAAATTTAAGGTTGCTGCTTTTAGAAGGGTCAGATTTTTATTTGCATTAACAAAAATCTAAAAGAAAGTTAATTACCAGACGCTGCAGTCTGATTCAATTGGAAATTTACAATGAAGCTATGATTTTTAAAAATTAGCGTATTCTTCTCTACCACGACTGTCACAAAAAAAAAATGAAATTGCCCAGTCAGAAACTGCCAGTGGTTAAAAAAACAAACAATAATATAATTTTTATTTCCATTATTTATTTCGCTAATGCAGATATCATGGACTTACGTTTTTAGCTATAAAGTATTTTATGTGTCCCTAGCTTAGTAGGTAGAGCTGACAATTTGGCGGTTCGAAGCCCGGCGGGATCAAAAAAGTATTAAATGAACTTGCTACATGCAAGTTTTTTACTGGGATATTGTTTACAATTTACAAATTGTGTACATCAATTCTGTTATAATTTTTATTTCCATTATTTACTTCGCTAATGCAAGTATGATATTCTGCATTAAAGTTTCGATAAAACTCTTTTAAAACTATTAGATACATGCTTTTGTAAAATATGGAAAATATATATTTTTATAAACATAATAAAGGTTTAATGTATTTTTTAACATGTTTTTTTCAAGTTCTTTAGAATTGGCAATTAAAAAAAATATATAACATAAAAATATTAAATGTGAATGAAAGTAATGAAAGTAATAGATGTAACACAAAGATTTTTTTGATAATAAATTAAAACGTTTATAATATCGCAATTTTGTTTATTCAAAAAACAAAATACGTATATGTGTTATTGGCCCCATACAAGTATTTGTTATTCATATTAAGTAAACTTAAAGACATATATTCGATGTGTCTGTCTTCTTTGATATATTTTATATTTAAATAGTTGATTGTAGATACATTAGGGTGTACTGAATAGGACACTTTTTCGAATTGGTTGAAGGTGTGACGCATTATAAAAAATAAAGTAATCGTGTTGCTTTTTCGAGCTCTCATGAGCAACTGTTTATTGCTAAGAAATACTAAAGCTAGCTTATACACTAAAAAGAATTAAACATATTATCATATGAAGGGAGCACGACGTACACCTAAACTCAAATAAAAAAGTTAGTAAAGTCAGCAAAAAATTTTGCTGAGTCAGCAAAATTTTAGCCCGGAGGGTGCTTGCAAAAAAATTGCTAATGTCAGCAAAATCTTTTGCTTAAAATCAGCGAGCTGATTTTTAGCAACAAAATTAGTAGATTCAACAAAAGTTTTGCTAACACTTAGTAGATTAGAAATTAAAAAACAATTGCTAAAAATTAATAAAATTTTTCCTGAATATTAGTAGACTGAAAAAAACTCAAAAAATTTGTAGATAAATTATACTTTAGTTAATTTATTTGCTGAAAATCATAAAACATATTTTTGTGATTCTGTTTAAAATAATTTACAATACGTTACAAAATATAAAAATGTTCATACTCCCAAAGTGACGATATGAATTAATATAATACACTCAAAAAAATAAGTTAGTACAAAAGATAGTAAAACGTCTTGCAAATCAGGTATACTATTTTTTAGCAAATTTTTTTGCTAAAATCGTGTTTTCAGCTAAAATTTTTGTTATACTTATTCAGCACTTAACTGTTTTATACTAACGCTTTACTAATATACTAATGTTTTACTAATTAATTTTGCTAAAAAAAAATTGAAAGATATACGCAGAATAAAGCAGATGTCGCGGCATGTCAAGATGTAGTAGAGAAGAGCAAAATGATACTCAAAAGTACAACTCTGATAAGACATATAAAAAAAGCAACCATGAAAGACTTTTGTATCTGTTTTTCATACACTCAAAAAAAAAAGTTTGTAGAGTCAGCAAAAAATTTTGCTGAGTCAGCAAAATTTTAGTCAGGAGGGTGCTAGCAAAAAAATTGCTAATGTCAGCAAAATCTTTTGCTGAAAATCAGCGAGCTGATTTTTAGCAACAAAATTAGTAGATTCAGCAAAAGTTTTGCTAACACTTAGTAGATTAGAATTAAAAAAGCGTTGGTAAAAATTAATAAATTTTTTACTAAATTTTAGTAGACTGAAAAAAAACGCAAAAAAATTTTAAAAAAATTGTAATTTAGTTAATATATTTGCTGAAAATCAGCAAAAAATTTTGCTGACATTAGCAATTTTTTTGCAAGCACCCTCCTGACTTTACAAACTTTTTTTTTAGTGTATCTGATAACAATAGAAATAACATTAACGAAATTATCTTTGAACTACTTACATCAATTATTGTCTAAATGATGCTATCTTTTAAAGAAACGCTAATTCCGCAGAGAATTATAGAAACGAAACATATACAACCCTTTTTTGCAATAAGAAAAATGAAACAGAAAAATCTACCTAAGATGTATGTCTTTGTCTTTCGTTATAGTCTGTCTACTTATAGCATATTTGTTTGCAATTTGACCACAAAAGATTATTAATATATATAAACATTTTGTTTACAAATACACATTTAATCTTTATTAAATTTAAATATTTTTTGTTTTTTCTTTTATTTAATTAATAGATTAAGTTGTTTTAATCCACAATTCTGTATTATGTATGGAAAACAGATACAAAAATCTTCCATGGTTGATTTTTTTATATTATGTCTTACTAGAGTTGTACTTTTTAGTATAATTTTCCTCGTCACTACCACATCGTGACATGCCACGACATCTAATTCATTCTGCGTATATCTTTCAGTCTGGTTGATGTGCTAATGAACACAATTTTTTTAGCAAAATAAATTAGTAAAACATTAGCAAAATATTAGTAAGACATTAGTTCAAAACAGTTAAGTGCTGAAAGTATAATTAAAATTTTAGTATAAAACATAATTTTAGCAAAAAATTTGCTGATAAATAGTATACCTGATTTACAAGATGTTTTACTAACTTTTCTACAAACTTATTTTTTTTTTTGAGTGTATAAAACTTGGGAATATCTACGTCAGTATAGTTGAGGTGTTTAGAGTTTCATCATGAGAAACTATGTTGTGAGCATAAGTCTGGCATTGAAAATAAGCACCAGTGTCTGGCTTTGACAATCATCCACAGTTGGGAATAGGTATATGTCACAAAGGAATACCAATTAATCGATACATATTAAAGAGCTGAATATGAAAAAAATAAGTAAACAGATTTTGAAGTGGATCTTAGGTTCCCTACCAGCGATTGAAGTTACCGGTTGTAGTACATTTTGACCAAAAAATAGTTCCGAATTTTTTTTCGAAATAAGGCTCAAAAGTGTAGTTGTTGGCTTATTAAAAAAAAATGTTTTTAAATCTTCTGTAGAATAAATTTGGTCCACC
This sequence comes from Delia radicum, assembly GCA_021234595.1. Taxonomy (NCBI): domain Eukaryota; kingdom Metazoa; phylum Arthropoda; class Insecta; order Diptera; family Anthomyiidae; genus Delia; species Delia radicum. Next base: position 112,962,456 of record CM037854.1, on the reverse strand, counting down.
AGAGTATTTTTCAGTGCAATTTATGCAATTAGTACAATTTCTATACTTTATGTTTTTTATAAATTTGTACATAAAATATTTGTACTTGCTCAAAACAAAACTGTCAGTAGATAAAGTCTGCATTAAATTAGCGGATGAATACATTGTTGTTTAACAAAAAAGAAATGATCTTGAACTTGAATAATCTTGCTTACATAATAAGTTAAACAAAACATTAATGCGTTAGTCCCAATTATGGTGTATTTCGGTAGAAAAATCATGTGTTTAAGTTTTTGTCTACTTAATGTTTAGGTACAATAAATGATTAAAAAACTTCTAAAACTAAATACATTATAAATAAATCGTTTTTTTTCGTAAGAACTCGCAGGACTCCACCACGACACATTTTATTGATATTCCCTTTATTGAGAAACAAGGTTTTCGTTTTTGAAAGTTGATGGCACATATACTCAAAGTTTAAAGTGGGACGACTAATTTAATCAAAATATATAAGTGTACATTTTGACAACTCACAATTTGAAAAAAGGTAATTTGTTGTTAAAAATATTATTAGTTTTTATGCCCTAAGTTTCTGCCTGGCATGGGCAGGCTTTTCAACTAGTATTTAATATTTTTTTTTTCCTATGTATTTCTTTTGTTTTAAATGTTACTGTCACGAACGTTTACATTTAAATATCCTTAAAGTATCCATACATCCTTTTCGTATTTTACTCTCGTTAGTCATCTTTCAGTTTCTATTGTAAATTGTTGGACAATTAACTAAAGCGTTGATATATATTGTTGTTTTAACAATTGATAGTGTATTGGAAATATTCAACCAAACCATTGCGATTTTTTCATATGATGTTGATGTTTTTTTTCTCATATACATTTACCATATCGAGGGCTTATATTCAATACCGTCTATCTACATTTTCACGAATTTTTTTTTTTATGCCAAACTCATCTCTGACCCCATCTGCATGTACTGTAAAAATTTCAGTGGAAAAAAACTATTTTTAGTACTATATATCCTGTATTTTATCATTTGTCTATCTACAAAGATACTTATTTATGAATTTTATGACGGCAATACCGTCTATCTACATTATAGAATTTTGTCGTTTTATTTAATTTCAGGCTATTTCTCTGTTTGATATCTATTTATTCACTGTTCGTTTTTCGGATACATACTTCTCTTATCGAACGATCAATACCTACCATAATACGCAAATGCAAAATCAAGAACAAAATTATTAAAATGCCATTTGATGCATTACATTTAAAGTATGATTTTTCTTAAGAACTATAAGGATACGAACCTTATTCGATTTTCCAGTATTAGACCTGGTAGAGCAAAAAACGATCCGACAGATCTAAGATCTTTCTTATATTCCCCAAGTGGTACCATTAAGTTTAAAGTGAATTTTGATCATAATTACACTGAACTACCTATTAGAATAAAGCAATATGAAGGTCACATAGAACCAAAACAATTGTATACCGGTCGACTACCAATTCAGCAAAACAAATGGAAACATTTACAGGAGTTAAAGGCGGTAATTCCAGAGGAGTATCACTACTTCTATGATAATCTTAGCCACGCGCAGTAAAAATTATAATAAATTATAATAAAAAAATTATAAAAAACATTGTCTTTGAATTTAAACTGGTTAAACAATTCTTCTGAACACACCTACCCTCTATCTGACACCCTTTTTGAGACACCCATGCCAAAAACAAACAAAATCTAGTCAAAAACAACCCCTAGCTCCCTGAAGGGTTCAAATGTTAGAACAGGTCCTACTATTTTTCTATCCCCAACATTTCTTGTGAATATATCCTCCCCCTATCTCCCACCTTTTTCGGGGTCCCCATACAAAAACCGTAATACAAACTTAATTTTAAAATAAGGCAATACCGTCTATCTACATATTATTTTCCTACACAATGATTTCATTTTTGAGGCAATACCGTCTTTCTATCATAGAAGCTAAAATAACGCGAATTTCAAGAAAATTTTTAGTTAGAACGTTTGTTAGACACATTCTGTTAATATTGTAGAAGATGGGTTCATCGAAATTGTTGCTTATTTGTGAATAAAACAGTTTTTTGGCTCTCCTGAAAAATTGTGTTTTTGTAGATAGACGGTATTGAATTTAAGCCCTCGATATTGTATTTGCTTGGCACAGTAGTCCAAAATGAAACTTTTTTGATTATATTAGCCACATTTGTTAAATATTCAAATTTAGCACCCTTACATAAAAAAATTATTGTCAAAAAAATTTTGAGTTAAAATTTTAAATTTTAAGTTTTTAACCTATATTATATGTTTAATTGAAAATGAATTTGGTTCACACAAAATTTGCAGTTGTTACTACTTATAATAACAATAGAATTTAAAAAATCACAAAAAAAAAAATATTTTGGTAATTTTTTCAACTTAAATTTTTTTTTTAAATTTTCGAGATTTTCCCTAATATTTTTTTAATTTTTGACGATTTTTTTTTTAATTTGTGCGTGTTTGTTGTTTTTTATTTTAACAATTTATTACCAAGTTTGACGTTTTTTTTTTTGAAATTTTTTTATTTTTCGGCACGTTTGAGGATTTTGTTAAATTTTTATTATTTTTTTTTTTTTAATTTTCTCGACTTTTCCCAATTTGATGATTTAATGTGATTTTAACAAATGTTAGATATTTTTTTTCAGTTTTTGGCAATGTTTTCTAAAATTAAAAATTTTTTAAATTTCCGAGATTTTTTCTAATTTTGGAGTGTTTTTTTTTTAATTTTGAAACTTGTTTTCCAATTTTTGAATTTTTGTTTTGCAATTTTTTCTATTTCGCCAAGTTTGAGAATTTTTTTAAATTTTGACTCTTTTTGTACTTGAATTTTCTCGACTTTTTCAAATTTGACGGTTATTTAAAAATTTTGCAACTTTTTTAAATTAAGGCGATTTTTTGCAGTTAATATTAGCGAATATTTTAATTTTTGAAAATTTTTATTCTATTTTTAGCGATTTTTTTCAGCTTTAGATTTATTTAAATTTTGCGGATTTTTTCTATTTTTGGCGCTTTTTAAATTTTGGGATTTGTTCCAATGTTAGTGTTTTTTTTCTTAATTTTTTGCGATTTTTTGCTAATAGTATCTACTAAAAATTTGTTTAAAATTAAAAATAATATTTAATTAAATCTTTAATGGAAATGATTAAAACCGAAGGTTACTGAAAGAAAAATCAATTAAATAGTTACAAATTATTTTAATTGATACTTACTACAATTTCCTTAATATAGAGAAAAAATTAATTGAAAACTTGTTCTTTATGTGGCTTAGTTTACTTCCCCTTTACATCTTGTTTTCAAATAAAACAGAACAAGTGTAAAAATAAAAAGGAGAATAAAAACAAAATGCGTGTATTTAGTGGGATAACTAGGTTATGTGAATGTTTGATGTTTTGCATGGGATTGTCTCTTCTTTCAAAACATGTTCTGATTATGTGAACCCAGAAAATTCCCTAAATAGATCTATCAACACATTCCTGAAAGTGGTCAATTAATAAATTTGGAAACAAAAACTCTATAAACTATTCCTTAGGACAATATGCTAATAAAGAAATATAGAGTATGGCCGCGAACTTGAATAATTTTCATTTTAATTGCACAATTAAAGGTTGAAAAAACATAATTTTTATTTTTAATAAACATATCAAACTTGTGATTTCTTTTATATAATTTCAAATAAAAAAAATGGGTACATTTTGAAACACTAAATTTATTCTGCATATTTTTGATTAATTTAGTTATTTTTCATTTAAAAAAAATTGAGTCTTTAAAATTTTTGATTTCTAGAAATATTAATTGTCAACTTAAATACCTTTAAGCATAACTTCAAGTTTCATACCTACTATCGGCAAAGATTTTATGAAATCAGATATATTTATATCAAATTAGACATAATTTAATGTCCCGGATATGGACAAATCTCGGATAAAATTGTATCTAATTATATCTAATTTGATATAACTAGATACTTGTAGATCACCTATTTTTCAGACCAATTTCTATGTGTTTGTATATGGGAACTTATCAAATGAGATATAATTATTAGAGCGACTCAAGTTGTATGGAAGCGAAATTCGTGCAAGGTGTACCCCCCCTCAAAATGAACATTGGTATTTTTTATGATGACATCTAAAATATTTCGGCTCTAGCTTTGACCTCTCGTGAGCTGGACCATTTTGAAAAAGGGTCCATTTTTGCATTTTTTGTAAATTTAAGAATCTGTTTCCTTACCACCATCTACAATATGGGTATCATAAGATAGGTTTTCTTAAGGCGCGTCCAACTGTATATACAATTTGTCCAAGGACGATCATCCATGTCCTTTTTTTAAGGATATTCTGTAAAAAAAAATCGGTTTTTGAATTTTCTGTTCGGGGTTGTTTGTAATAAAAATGCCAAATTAACATATTTTAATCTTTAGTCGATTTATTAAATTCGGGTCTCAGCTTTTTTTGAAATTCGTGCTAGTTCGCGTTTTGACAAAAATGCAATGGGGTTGTAACTCTTCGTTTTAAATAGGGCAATATGGGTATCAATTTTTTTCTTTTGCCAAGTACATCATCTTTGTATGTAAATAATTTAGATTTTTGCAAATTAGATGCATTTTACACGGTGCTCCGGAATATATATAAATGCAATTTTGTGGCAACTCTAATATGATAGCGGATTTAGTTTCTAGATCATGTATGGATGAAAATAGGACTAAAGAAAGAAAAGAAAAATGATCCACGACGTTTTGGCGGCATATTCTTTTTTTTTTTTTTTTTTTTTTTTTTTATTAAATCTTCATTTACATAACCGAGCCCTTAGGGCCTTATATGGCTAATTAAAGCTACTAAACAATAAAACTTCTCTACTAAATATTCTTTTTTTAATTTGCAAAAAAAAATATGCCGCCAAAAAGTCGTGGATCATTGTTTTTTTTTTTTCTTTCTTTAGTCCTATTTTCATCCATACATGATCTAGAAACTAAATTCGCTATCATATTAGAGTTACCACAAAATTGCATTTATATATATTCCAGAGCACCGTGTAAAATGCAACTAATTTGCAAAAATCTAAATTATATACATACAAAGATGATGTACTTGGCAAAAGAAAAAATTTGATACCCGTATTGCCCTATTTAAAACGAAGAGTTAACACCCCATTGCATTTTTGTCAAAACGCGAACTAGCACGAATTTCAAAAAAAGCTGAGACCTGTATTTAATTAAATCGACTAAAGATTAAAATATGTTAATTTGGCATTTTTATTACAAACAACTCCAAACAAAATATTCAAAAACCGTTTTTGTTTACACAATATCCTTAAAAAATGGACATGGATGATCGTCCTTGGACAAATTGTATATACAGTTGGACACGTCTTAAAAACACCTTTCTTATGATACCCATATTGTAAATGTTGGTAAGGAAACAGATTCTCAAATTAACAAAACATGCAAAAATAGACCCATTTTCAAAATGGTCCAGCTCACGAGAGGTCAAAGCTGGAGCCGAAATATTTTAAATGTCATCTTAAAAAAGTCCAAGGTTCATTTTTAGGAGGGTACATCGAGCACTTTTTTTGGTGAGTCGCTGTAATAATTATATTAGACTTCATATTAAAGTTTTTACCCGGAATGTGTTAAATAAATAAAATTCATTCTTTGTATGAAATATTTTTATTACTTTTTATTACAAGACAAAAATTGATTTCTTTATAATACACTTTCTTAAGAGTTTGAGATATTAGCGATGAACTATTTTTTTAATTCAAAAAAATAAAAAAATTCTCTTGACTTTTTACAAAAGCACTTAAGTACACTTTAGAACATTTTTTCAGAATTTTATAGTCATTTCACATCCACACTGTATACAGAAAATGATTTGAGACCGCCTCACATCAATTTATTTAAAAGGTTTGGTTAATTCTGTTGACCAAAAAATGTATGCCATTTGAAATAAATATAAGGCGTTGAACTTGAGCGATTATTTTTTAACCCAAAATGTACAATATAGGAAAAAATCACATAATCACACTGAACAAATTTTTTGATATTACAAGTTAAAATTTTTATTGAAAAAAATTCCAAAACTTTCAAATTCCATTGATTTAATATATTTTTTTTATGAAATTATGAAAAAATCATAACAAAATTTAATGAAAAAACTAACAATATAAATGAATTTTCATTAATTTTATGAAATTATTCATTAAATCAATGAATCCATTTTATGAAATTATTCATTAAATTCATTTTAATGAAATCGATTCATTAATACTAAGGAGAATAATTGTATCGGTGAATTGTGCACGCAAAAATATCATAAACTAAACTTTCTATCATAAAATGTATGGGTTCGATTCTCACCAGAGGCACTGTTTTCGCTCGGAGAGGGTAATAGGATATAATTTGAAATTATTAATTAAATGTTGTATGATGTAATTGTACACTGATAGAATTTTCCACCATAGTTTAATGTATTTTTTCTATATTTTTTCTATATAGTAAAAATTTCATAAAAGTTTTTCTTAAGTCGACATAAGTGTAAAAACTCCACAGATTTTTTTATTTAAAGAACAAATAGTTTTTGGCTAATATCTCAACCTCTTTAAAAAGTGTGAATAAAGAAATAGAGTATATATTAGAGTAATAAAAAGTAATAGAAATCTTTTTCTATCTTCTATCTTCTATATATATAAAACAGGATGTGTGTATGTATGTAACGTATGGACTCCAAAACAGCTGGGCCGATTTTGATGAAATTTTCAGGAAATCTTCAGAATATTCAGGCGGGTGACACTGTGAAGTGTGATTTTCGCTCTGTGGGCGGAGGGGCGTGGCAAAATCCAATTTTCATATTGTACCACCAATGACATATACATATATTTATTTTTTTTTGCTATTTTTATTTTATTTTTTTTTTTGAAAGCCGTTGTTATGTTTTTCATAACGAGATATCAAACTATTAAATCGGTTTTGTAGTTTCGAAGATATTTACAAAAAACCTATGTTAATCTTCAAGCTATGTTACACGCATACAACAGCCTCATCCGTCTATTCAAAACAGCCCTAGACCAGATGCCGACAGATGATTATACGGTTGTGATAGGAGCTGACAAGACACCGGCTGGTGAGCATGAGCGGCGCTTCAATGCACCGGTGATAGGTGACGTCGCAGTTGTTATTTAATTTTAAAATGATTTACTAATGTGAATTTATTTTTTTAAATATTTATTTGCTTAAAAAAAATTTCTTGATTTAAAGAATCAATTAAAATTAAAATTTGAAGGCAAAACAACGTTTGCCGGGTCAGCTATATTTCATAAAAACAATGAATGTCATTCATTTAACACATTAAACTTTTATTAAGTTTATTACGTGGGAGGTGGGAAAATCATTTTCATAAAACGCAGCTATATGTAGTACCCTTTAAAAAAAATATAAACGCTGTATGTGTTTCTGAAGAAACTTTCAATCCGGAGAAACTAAGTTTTTTATAATTTTAAATTTTATAGGTATTTTATTTTAAGCGTGAATAAGATATTGCATTACAATTTTGTTGTTGAATTAGTTGTTTTGGTGTCAATATCATTAACACTTTTCAAAGCAATCAGACTTTATTTGCCTTTTCCATTGGCAAAAAAAAAACCGAACCAGGTTATTACAAAATTTCAAAATTTTGATTTTCAAATGCGGATAACTTATGCACTTGAGTAAGCGGATTTATTGTTGGCCATTAGAAAAAATGTTTTATTTTTGAATATCCGTTGATAAAAATTAAATTGGCTGGCGCTTAAAATTGTTGAATGCCAAAACTGTCCTACTTTGGAGTCTAATGGATTATTTTCTGATGGATATAGTGGGCCCTTCTTTGAAACTTAAGCTTAAAATTACGAGGATTGTAGCTGTGTGAAATTGATCAGAAACTTGATCACATAAGGAGTGATATGCACACGAAGCCTTACCCCGTAGACAAATCTAACAATTCTATTGAAAATTTTAGAAAACTTCTCAAATTCACCATCGGTAGTACCAGAGAAAACCTCAACACAATAAAGTATATGAGGCATTAACAAAGCTTTAACAATGCGTACCTTAATGGTACGCATTGTTAAAGCTTTGTCTTCTAGTCTTCTTAATAAAAATTATATTTTAGAAGAAACACCTGTAATATGCGGCGAGAAACTTAAACTATTATCTATGACAACTCCAAGACATTTCATTCTGTCAACAAAATCTACTAGCATACCATCAAGAGTAACAGTCACATTATCTGTTAAAAAACCAAAACCCATAACCTTCATTTTTCCCGGATTAACAGAGAACCCATTGACAGAAGTCCAATCTAATACCTCCCTAATTATAAAATTAACACCTTCTTCTAAGACGTCAAAAAAGTGCTTTTCAGCATAGGAAAGGAACTGCACATCATAAGCATAAACAAATGGCTGACAAGACAGACCATTAGGAATTCTCAAGAGATCATTCAAATACATAATGAACAACAATGGACCAATGACAGAACCTTGCGAAACACCACTAGTTATAGGAAGACTACAAGAAGAAAAATCACGAATAGAAACAAACTGATTTATATCGCTAAATTAAGATTTAATAAGTCAACAAGCTCCTGGTAAAAATTCAAATTAATTAAATAATTTTTATATAAGTTTTGTGTGTATTACCCTGTCAAACGCCTTTGATAGATCCATCGAAAGAAGAACTACATTCTTATTATTATCCAAATACTTTCTAACAGAATCCATTAGACTTATCAGAAGCGCGGTTGTACTAAATCCACGTCGAAAACCGGACAGAGATGCATGAATTAGAGAATTATTATCAAGATAAAATACCATTTGTTCCTTTAGAATATGCTCAACTACTTTTGGTAATCCAGCAATCAGCCTGTTAGAAATGGCCGACTTATTTCCAAAATATCTATGCAGTGTCCGTTTTTGTGATATATTTTTTACATTAATATTTTGTTTACTCGAACGATTTTGAATTTATATTTTATTTCCCTTTGTTAGTAACAAACATTTTAACCACTTTAACCATTTTTAAAGTTTTTTTTTTATTTACATATGAGTCTTGTAACATTAAGTTAAATAAAACGAGTGTTTGTATACCTCAAAAAAACCTTTTATGTATCCGTTTTAGGGATTTTTACTTCTGGTTCTATTGTACATATTATAATTTACAAGGTCAATGTTTCATTAATTTTTTGAAAAAAAAATTATAATCTTTACAGAGGATTAAGCCTGTATATTGGTAAATTTGATTGTATTATGACAGTGTGGTACAAAATGTTGTAGGAGTTATTTTAAAATTTTATTTAATTGTTCGATTTAGGCGTTTTACTTCTAAAAGAAGAAAAATCAACGAAATTTCACTAATATTGTACAAAATTTAAGATTTTATTTTTGCAAAAAAAAATATTTAAAATTTTACATGACACCTCCGTTAGATCTACTGAAAAATTGCTATTTTTAAAGATTTGGTAATAACTTTAGAGGCAAGTACAACATTTAAAAACAGTACATGCACGCAGAGAAATGAGTATCAAAGGCATGTCAGTTTAAGAGCATCATGTTATGGTTGAAATACGTAACAATCATAATATCATCCTCGTTATCATATTATGATCCTCGTAATCATAGATGGTTATAAAAGCATCCTCAGAGATAATAATATGATCAGTCAGAATCATGTTTATGATTGTTATGATCATAACATGATAATTTGTTGTCCCCAATCATGTTCAATGATTTTTTCACATAAAGACAAAATAGTGTTTTCAAAAATGTATAAAAATCCGAAATCGGTTAAGAATTTTCCCAGTTATAAAAAGTGCCTCACACCACTAATGTGACAAATACCACTTGAACAAGAAATTCGATGAGTACTCGACATTTTTTAAATTAATTACTGCAACATATTTTTGTTATTTAATAGAACCAATAATTGGGAGATATGAAATGTTTTTTTTTTTTTTTCTTTTATGTCGCTAACCTGTTGTAGGGTGACGTCAAAACCCAGTAAAAAACGCTACAAACGCAGGTTTGTAAGGGAGTAAGTCAAAAAAAATCCCTTACAAACCTGCTTACATATGCTATGATTTTTATATGGCGAATTCCCACTTGGAAGCATTACCTTTAGGCAAAATAAGCGCTGATTTCAGCGCTTATAAAAAGATGTGATTTCATTGCTTGCAGTAAAATCATATTTCATGTCTATATTATTACAATTAAAAGTAATAACATGAATATACCAAACATAATTTATTTTACATAAAATTCTACAGACATTAATTTTTTGTTGTTAACATTTTTGATATATAATATAATCATTTTATTTTTTTTACCGCTCCACGTGGTAACTCTTCAGAAACAGTTAAATGACTAATTATTTTTTATTACATACTCGAAAACAGCAAACACAATCGGAAATCACTCGGGAAAATTGGTACAGATCGTTTATAATACACGATATGAAACTTTTCTGCATTACAACCTGCATCCTTATAAGGGATTAGGGTAAGCTGCTTACAACCTGCATCCTTGTTAGGGAAAACAGTAAGCTCAAAATTTTTGTTTGTTTATTTTTATACGAAAATTATTCGTTTATTTTACTGCTTCTCAGTATTATGTAATAGTAAGCACTTACATCAGCGCATTTGTTTTATGCTGCTTCTAAAAACACGAAAATTTTTTACTGGGAACGAACAATATTTTTGGGATATTTTTCAAATCTCCAATTTAAATTTAAAAAAAAATATCTTCAAATAAAATATATATAATAAATTCATTTAAGAGAAAGAAAATCAAAAAAAATTAATAATATACCCCGGTATACTTGGGTGGGGGGCAGCGATTTCAGTTGTGCGGATTTCAGGGAAATTGTTTTTTTTGTTTTGGTAATAACAAGGCTAATTTGTTAACATAAAATATTTAAAATTGAAAATAAGATACTTTTGTACCGTTTGTTGTTTTATTGTATTACCATTACTCAAGATTGAAAAAACAAATGTTTTGGACTTTAACATTAACCACGTTTACCTGCGGCCCAAATTAACCCCTGAATTATTTATTCCAATTTAGAGAAACGTTAAAGCTTTGCAAATTACCTTTGAACTTTAAGAAACTTCCAGAATAAAATGAAGAATATAATTTCATCATTATCTGTCCAGAAATATATGTTATATTAATATGTTAAAAAAAAGTATTTTTTCTTAATTTGACCTTCCTCTGATTTAGAGAATTGAAGTATATAATATCGTTTTGTTAAATTACGACCAAAAACTTATGGTATTTAAAAAACAAAGAAAAAAATTACCTAATAGCGAAATAAATGGCAACAATCGCTGTTTTCTTGAAATCCGCTTAAATAAAACCGCTGCCCTAGCCAAAGTACAATATGAATTCCTACAATTTTTGCAGGTTTTTATACTTAATATGTGCCTAATAAAACCCTGAAAACTAAACGTTCATTTTCTAAAATTTAAAAAATATTTTTACTTATGTGAATATGATTAAATGTTGTTTTTCTTTTCTTTCAGCCCTTTAATATTTTCAGACAATTCTATATTGCACTGATAAAGAAAACAAGAAACAAAACAAACACAAACAGGCAAGGATGATATCAAAAAAGTGAAATATAAAGCAATATAACAGAGCAAAAATTATCAACCTAAAATATCTAATTAAAAATTTGATTTGAATTAAATTTATTCCTAAACAAATATTTAATTGAATCAATTAATATTTTAATTGACTTGTAAATATATAAATACATATTTTATTTTAGACGCAACTCTTAAATTATTTTTCATACACTGTAGCATAAATGGAAAATGTTCAGTATAAAATAACAAATGCATTTACAAACAGTTCACAAACAAAACTAGCATACACTCAAATATAAAAATAGACGCAGAATTGACAAAATCACACATAGCAATGTATTATCGTTCACACACTTTTTTGTGAGTATCAATTTTTTTTAGAAGTTTTCCTTTCTAATTTTAAATAAAAGTATTTCAAATAAAGTATTACAAGTATTATGATTGCCGTGATAGGTGCAAAATCAATTAAAATATCAATTGATTCAATAAATTTTTTAATTGAACCCCGTTTTTAGTTTTTTCTGTGTATGTGAATTTAGTGTTTTCCAATAAAATAAATAAAGAATACTTATAATTTGTTTTTATTTAATAAATAATTGGAGAAAAAATTATAGGTTTTTCAGCAGCATTTATTTTTAACAAAAATTCTACAAAATTTTTGTATATTAACTAAATTTGTTGCCGTCTTTTAACCAACTAACCTTCAGCAGGAAACATGTGTTGATTTCAACTGATTTATTATAATTTCCATTTAACAATTTTTCTGCCAAATTATTGTAATTTAACTAACTTTTTTACCTAAAATCTATGAACTTTTCTCTACAGAAAAATAATGAAATCCTTATTAATACAAAATATTCTTCATATATACAGTGAAACATTTCATAAATATGATGAAATTCTTTTATTGGTTATGAAATGTTTCATAAATACTATGTGTTCACTTAAGGAACAAAAGGTACCAACCAATTGTACCAAAGGTGCCAACACTAACCCTTCCCACCTAATGACGTTTGACCAGCATGTCATAAAAACTGCAATCAACTGAGTTGTCATTAAAAAAAAAAAATTATCGTCAGAAATTTTCAAACCTTTAACCAGCGTAAAAGCAATCAACCCGCTATATTAAAGTCAAAAAGTGAATTATTCAATAGTGAAAATATAAACAAGACTATTTTATTTTCACATAAAATTAAAAATTAAACCCTAAAATTCTAACTTAAACCTAAAGTTAAAAAATTTAATTATTCAATTGTTATAAAAATTTAATAATTAAAAGTTAATTGCTGAATAAAAAATACTTAACCCTACACTCAAAAAAATAAGTTAGTACAAATGTTAGTAAAACGTCTTGTAAATCAGGTATACTATTTTTTAGCAAATTTTTTTGCTAAAATCGTGTTTTCAGCTAAAATTTTTGTTATACTTATTCAGCACTTAACTGTTTTATACTAATGCTTTACTAATATACTAATGTTTTACTAATTAATTTTGCTAAACAAAATTATGCTGATAAGCACATTAATAGTGTGGACGACAACCAGACTGAAAGATATACGCAGAATGAAGCAGATGTCGCGGCATGTCAAGATGTAGTAGAGAAGAGGAAAATGATACTAAAAAGTACAACTCTAATAAGAAATATAAAAAAATTAACCATGGAAGACTTTGTATCTGTTTTTCATACATAAAACAAAATTAAGGATTAAAACAGCTTAAATTTTGCGTTGTCACCGGCTTGTGAAAATAATTGTCTTTTAATTAAATAAAAGACAAAATAAAATATTTAAATTTAATATGTATTTCTAAACTAAATGTTTATAGATTTATAATCTAGTGTGGTCAAATTGCAAACAAACAAACATATACAGACATGTAGACAGAGTAAAGCGAAAGACAAAGACACACATCATAGGTAGATTTTTATGGTTCCTTTTTCTTATTGCTTTAAAAAGGGTTGTTTTTTTCGTTTCGTTTGTTTTTGTTTATTTTTTCGTTTCGTTTCGTTTTTATAATTATCTTGGGCAATTGCGTCCTTTAAAAGAAAGCATCATTTAGGCAACCATTCATGTAAGTAGTTGAAAGAAAATGTTTGTTATATTATATATATTTATTTCTATATATTTTCAGATATTAAATTAATTCATGTCGTCAATGTGGGGAAATGAAATTTTTTATATTTCGTAATTCTTGTAAATTATTTTTAAAAGAATCACAAACATATGTTTTATGATTTTCAGCAAATACATTAACTAAATTACAATTTTTTTGCGTTTTTTTCAGTCTACTAAAATTCAGCAAAAAATTTATTAATTTTTAGCAAGGCATTTGTATTTCTAATCTACTAAGTGTTAGCAAAACTTTTGCTGAATCTACTAATTTTGTTGCTAAAAATCACCTCGCTGATTTTCAGCAAAAGATTTTGCTGACATTAGCAATTTTTTTGCTAGCACCCTCCTGACTAAAATTTTGCTGACTCAGCAAAAATTTTGCTGACTTTTTTTTTTGAGAGTAAATTTAATTAAAAAACTATTAAATTATGCGTCCACTAAATTGTTAAAAAAAAAAAAAAAAATAAAAAAAAAAAGGCCAAAAAGTGTACAAATACTTAAAACTAAAATTTACTTAAATTTTAGTTTATAACCCATAATCTTAAACTTAACCTAAACAGATTATTTAAAACCCAATATATATTTTGTATAACGTTCAAAGAAACCCGCCATTTTTATTTATATATAATTTCCCTCAAAAAGATAAGCCAAGCAGCCATCTTTTTTCTTATTCCCCTAACCCGTAATTAGTCACTATGAAACGTTACATTGGACGAAAGTCTATGAAACAAGTCTTAGATATGATGAAGCTTTCCTTTTGAGTGTATACGGGATTTTTTATGAGTGTATGTTTCATTTATTTACAGATTTTTTATTTATTTGTATTATGTTAACGATGTGGAAGTCCTAACATTTTTATATATATTTAAAACAATTACAATAAAATAGTTTTAAATTTCAAGAAAATAAATTAACTAAAGTGAAAATGTTATACTAATTTTTTTGAATTTTTTCAATCCATTAAGTTCCTGCAAACAATTTTGTTGATTTCAATAAGTCGATTTTCATTTACTTTAAACTAAGTGTCAGCAAAATATTTTGCCGAATTTACTAATTTTTTGCTAAAAATGTAAGGATCCACCAAGCAAAAATTTTGCTGACTCAACTAACTTTTTTGCTAACTTCACGGTCTTTTTTCAGTGTAGCAACATCAAAAAGGAAGTATATCCAAAATATAAAATACTTTATATATTATAAACACTCGTCGAAGGTTTAAAAGAAAATTATGAGTAAAGCATTATTTCATCGCATTCAATTTATTTGTAAAAATTCTTACCGACTAATAAAACCTAATAAATACTAACTCATTTATATGTTATCCTTCCATTTTTTTAATAAAATATCTTTGATGTCCTTTAAACTTTCTAACTTATAAATAATGTTGTTCTGGTAATACGGTCCAATTTTTTCAAAATCGTATCATAAATACCGTACCAAATAATAATTTTCCCAATATGCTTTAAAAAATATATTGGGTGTAACCTATGCCAACTAAGTAAATGGACAAAATTCAAATAAAAATTTCTGCTAAGAAGGCATGTCAATAAAATCATATATTATAAACTAATAAAAAAGTCAGTAATGTCAGCAACCTTTTTGCTGGGAGGATCCTAGCAGAAAAACTGCTAATATCATCAAAAATTTGCAAAATTCACAGAATTTTTTGTTGAATTTGCAAATTTTTTTGCTGATATTAGCAATTTTTCTGCAATGATAATCCTAGCAAAAATGTTGCTGACATTACAGACTCTTTTTTAGAGTAAACATTATTATACACAGAAAAAATTATCAATCTAAAATATCTAATTATAGATTTGATTTGAATTTAATTTTTTTCTAAACAAATATTTAATTGAATCAATAAATATTTTTATTGACTTTTAAATATATAAATACATATTTTATTTTAGACGCAATTATCATATTATTTTTTCATACACTGTATGCATAAATAGAAAATTTTTAGTATAAAATACCAAATACATTTGAAGTTAACAAACAAAACAAGCACACACACAAATAGACTCAGCATTGCAAAAAACACACATACCAACGTATAGATCACACACTTTTTTTGTGAGTATCATATTTTTTTTTTTTTGTAGAAGTTATTTATAACTTTTTTTCCTTCTTAATTTTAATAAAAGGTTTAATTGATAGTATCATTGCCGTGATAGGTGCAAAATCAATTAAAATATTAATTGATTCAATAAATTTTTTAATTGAAACCCGTTTTTAGTTTTTTCTGTCTAAATATTCAAAATTTAACAAAATCCAAAATGAAAGTGGTTGAACAATCAAATTTAAGAAAAAATTTCTGACATGCTTGGACGGTATCCTAAAAACGAAGTGTCACATCATTTTCTTAAGGAACAAGTACCACGTAGCATAAAATATTCCCAATTAAAACGGGTTGAAAATGGAGTGGCATCAACCGGAATAAAAAAAGAAAGCAATTGAAAAAATCGGCGGTTAATCAAATTGGGGCATCAAATCAAAAGTTTGAAGAAAATTTCGCGTTTCCAAGGAAACAGTTCGCAAAAACTTAATCCGAATGACCGTGAAACACTACCAGAGAAAGAGAGTACCCAAATATAGTAAAAAAACAATTGTAAGGAATACCAACCAAATGCAGACAACTGCGAAAAACTTCAAATAATTTTTGATGATGAAAAATACTTTTCCTTAGCTTGGAACAACGGAAGTATTAATTCTTGATTTTATTCTAATGACTTGAACAAAATTCCCGACAAGGTACTGTATTCGGCCAAAGCGAAGTTTGAACCAAAAGTACTAGTGTGGGCAGTAGGGATACAACTTTTTTACAATTTTTGAAAATATCAAAATGGCCCTATCCATACCATGTAGTGCATAAAAAAACAATAAGAACTGCATCTTTAAATTTTAGATATCGTTAAAAAATGGTTCCGCGTCAAATGCAATTAAGTTTGGGATCAGTAAGTTCTAAAAAATAAAAATATTTTCTTTATGATTTCATTAAATGATAAATAAATTATAAGTTTTTCCATTAAATATTGAATAATATTCTGTATAAATTCAATTAATCGTGATAAAATATTGCGACTTACCTACGCTGTCTTATGCAAATTTGCGAAATATTATAATTTATTGCTAAAAGTATAAAAATATATAAAATTTTTTTTTTTTTAACTAACTTTTATTTATTTTTGAGACCTATTGATTTCAAACTTTATTAGACATGGTGCGAAAACTTTTTTAACAATAGCAAAAATCTAGTGACGAAAAATCTAGTGCAAATCAACACGAACTCTTAATCTTAAGTTAATTTCACTTAACAAAGATAGTTTTTAGATTGTGATTTTGATTATAGTCATATAATTACATTAAATAGTTAAATAATTATAAAATAAAAAATATTGAAAAAATAAAAAAAAAATCTTAAAGACTTTCAGAAATCGGCTTCGACGCGGAACGTTTTTGTTCCGAAATGACCTGAGGAAACATTTTTCGGTTTCAGCACAACATCGGCTACAGCGTTGTGATAGGGCCTTATTTTGGTTGTACCCCTAATGGGCAGCCATTTCAGCAAAAGATGTATCACAACCTTACATCCATGGAGGGGGCAGATTCTCTTAGAAAGGTGATATCGTTTTGTTCAAAACTGTACCTAAGTTAATATCGTTTTGACGATGTTACTTACGAAAAAGTTTAACTAAGCAAGGGAAAATTGTTGTTACCAAAATTGTTAAAATAATTTAAAATTTTTATTTAATTTGGCGTAATTTAACTTCGAAAAGTGGATGATAATCGTCGATAGTCCTACAGAATACCTAGCCAGCATTCAAAAGCTATGATTGTAAAAGCGGATGTTTATATTAATAAATGTTTAGTAAACGTGAAAAAATTTATCAGAGATTGACACTCTAAAGACCACATATTATTTTGGACAGATTTAGGAAGCTGTTATTATGCCAAAAATACATTAGAATGGCTTAATGCAAAAAACATACTTTTTGTACCGAAATACGCAATTTTTTTTTTTTTTTATAATTTAACCAATACTCAGGGGATGCCCCCTACTCATGCAGTGTATTGTATTGATCAGGAAAATAAGGTATGGGAAGGAGGAAAGAGTGAGTAGTGTTTATGGACATTTGATTTAAATTTTTCTAAATTGTAAGTAACAGGGAAGACTTCTGCGGGAAGTTTGTTCCACATAAGAATCGTTCGACTAAAAAACGAATTTTCTCTGTAATGCGTTGTGCGAAACACAGGACAATCAACTATAAACGGATGTGCTCTACTAGATAAGCGAGTATTACGAATAAAAACTCGGGCTCGTGGAATAAGTTCACTTATCTCAGATGAGCATCTCCCATGGTAATATCGATAGAAAAGTGACACACAACCCACATTCCGACGATGCTCCAATGAATCAATAGAGTTGGATACACTACTGTCATTGATAAGCTTCACCGCCCTCCCCTGAACACGGTCCAGAAGCTTCAGAATAGACAGTGGAGCCCCTGCCCATATATGAGAGTTGTATTCCATTTTTGGCCGGATATAGCTGGTATAAATAGTAAGGAGATCGGATGGAGTGAAGTAAGTCTTGCACCGTTTTAGAAAACCGAGACACTTGAATGCCTCTTTCGACACTTGAAATACGTGCTTATTCCAACGGACATCACACTGTATTCTCATGCCCAGAACATCAAGAGTATCCCATTCCTCAATACCTATACCATCCATAGTTACAGATGACAATGTCAATTCCACAGCCCGTCTGTGGGTTAACATACAACATTGGGTCTTGCGTGCATTAAAATCGACCTTATTCGCGCGACCTCACTCGGAGATTGTAGAAATGTCTTGATGGAGTGTGTCATTCATGTTCTGCCGCATGCCCTCTATCTCCAAAGAGCTTGGCCTATGATCGAATGAAAATGAATGACAAATGTTGCTGTCATCTGCAAAAGAGTAGATAGGGTTGATGGTCTGAACAAGAAGGTCATTAATAAAAATAAGAAAAAGGGTAGGAGAAAGAACAGAACCTTGCGGTACCCCTGAATTGAGCTGATACTCGTTTGATGAGATCCCATCTAAAACAACACGTATAGTGCGGTCTCTGAGAAAACTCGTTATAAATCGAGAGAAGACATTACCGACACCAAAAGCAACTAGCTTAGTCACGAGTGCCCCGTGCCACACACGATCGAACGCCTTAGAAATATCTAGAGCAACCACTTTACTCTCACCAAAGCGGTGGATTGACCGGCTCCAACGTTCCGATAGAAACGCCAACAGGTCTCCCGTAGATCGACCACTACGGAAGCCATACTGTCGATCATTTAAAAGTGAATTGGTCTCTAAATATTTCACAAGATGGTGGTTAACCATGGTCTCCATCACTTTGGAGAGCGCAGAGCAAATTGCGATTGGGCGGTAATTTTTAGGGTTGTTAGCCGCACCCTTTTTAGGGATAGGCTGGACATTGGCCACCTTCCAGCATGAGGGGAAGATTCCCGCACGGTACGAAGAGCTGAAAAGTTTTGCCAATGGACGCGCCAACGTTAAAGAGCACTGTTTCAGCACCAGTGCTGATATGCCATCCGGCCCCGGTGACTTATTTACGTTAAGATCCGCAAGAACAATTTTGACTGCCCGGGCCCGAAAGAAAATCGAAGGCATAGTATAGGATACCCTTTCCAGAACGGGCAGTGGTTGATCGCTTTCCGGCAAGAAAGAATTTCTTGCAAAAAGTTCAGCGAAAAGGTTGGCCTTATCAACCGGGTCAGTGAATGATTGATCGTCCTTTAAAAGAGTTGGAATAGAAGAACTAGCATTATCCCTTACTCTTTTAACAAACGACCAAAAGGTCTTACTGCCCCGTAGAGCAGAAAGAACTTTGGCACGTAGACGCTGTTCGTATAAAACCTTTTCGCATCTAAGTACCTTGGCACACTCGGTTCTCGCCTTTTTGCGGTGCAGATCAGTAACGGCGTTCTTATTCGAACGCCAATTACTGAACGCTGCCTCTCTGGATCTGACGGCATTTTTGCACGTCTGGTTAAACCAACACTTGTGTTTTGATTTATCCGAAATATGCTTCGTTGGAATAAAAAGTTTCATTCCTAGCATAATAATATTGACTACCATTTATGCAGCGGCATCGACGTTGTCGTCGAGAAAACAGATTTTCCAGTTAAAATGCCGAAAGAAATCGTTGAGCTCGGCCCAACGAGCTTTTTCATAGAGGAAAATAGAGCGTTTTGGCGCTAAGTTGGAAACGCTACGAAGAGTAGAATATGAAAAAGATGCAGAAATAGTACTGTGATCCGAATTGCCGAGAGGTGCAAGTATTTTCACTTCGTACTTTTCTGGGTGAGAAGTGAGGAAGAGGTCGAGAGTGTTCCGCGATTGCCCTTCAACACATACATTGTGTGTTGGCTCATTCACAAGTTGCGCAAGATCATTATGCGCGGCGAAAAGCTCAACGTATTGGCCCTCGGGAGTTGTATGGCTCGAATGGCGAATCCAGGATGAGTTGTGGATATTAAAATCACCAGCAACAACGATTTCACTATTCGGACAACTCTCCAAGATTTTCGAAATTGAATCGGAAAGGGCATCGAAGCCATCAAGGGATTTAGCCAATTCCGTGTTTGGACTTCTATATAGAAACCCGAAGTGCAATATGTGCGACCTGATCTGGAATTTAACCCAAAGAGAGCTAAATTCCTTATCATTACAGTGCAACTGTTGCTGATACTGGTACACAACATCATTGCAAATGTACATTGCAAGGCCCCTATGTAGAGAAAAAAGGGATAGAAGGTGATACCCAGGTATGTGAAAATCCTGTGGATCAGCATCCTCACAAACCTGAGTTTCACATAAGGCGAAAACATCCGGCCTATGAAAACGAATGTGAGCATATACAGAAAATTAATTCACTCTCAGTCCGCGTATGTTGCAGAAGTCAATACGAAATCTGCCTGTCATAACAAAATAAGAAAAAAATAAAATCAATGTTCCTTACGAGTGTATATGGGGCACAGTAGTCGAAATTGTTGCTGTAATTGGTTATTTAATGGCCAGTGTTATACCTTTGACAGTAAACAACCAAACAACAATTTGACTCCCCGCCCCCTATACACCGTAGACAATGGAAAAGGAAAGGACAATGACAATGACACTTATTAAGGAGGCATAAAAGCCCCTTGCTTGGTCATTATAAAAAACAGAGCCGTATAGCGAAGGTCAGATGTATTTAAATGTATCGTTGTTTGATGATGTTGATGCTTGTTGTTATTGTTTTAAATTTAGTTGTTATTTAACGTTTTTTTTTTTTTTATATAGATTTATGCATGATGTGTAGTTTAGTTTTATATTATGTTTTGTGTTTGTTATTTGTTTATGGATATGAATAATTTTTGTTTATTATTTTTTTTTTTTTTTTTAACAGAACGACACTAATAAGGTTTTTTTTTATTTAAATTTTAAAAGCAAACGGAATTTATAGGGACAAACGCAAACACGACAAGACAAATTTATAAACGTGTTGACAGCACGACGGACAAAACACTACTCTACTTCCTCCAAACGTCCCAAATGCACGTCCAATTGAGGGATTTTGGGGTTTTTGATACCAAAAAGTGTATGGCTGGGAAGCCAAATTCACTGAAGAAAAAAAATAAAAGTAGTGTAAAAAATTTACATTAAAATACGCCAAATGGAAGATCGCGGTCCGTTGGCTCTCTACAATAAGTAAATTAATAGTTTATAGTCTATACTGTGTTATAAATAAAAATACATGTTCAAAAAAAATAATTAGTTTTTTAATTACATGCGTTTTGAAATTGTCGATTTACTAAATTGGCATATTTAACAAGCCTTTTCGAATATTTTTTTCTAATTTTTAAGTTTAAATTTATGCAACTTCTACTTAGTTTTTTATATAAAATTTAGCATATTGGTAAATATCTATAAATCTATAGATATGCTAAAAAAAATTATTAAAAATCATCAAGTTTTAACCATTTTTTTTCCTTATGGTCTGTATAGTCTGGTTCGCGTACCCTCTTCAATTATGGAAGAAGCAGGGGGTTTAAAGAAGTCAGGTTTTTGAAAATAGTAGAAATTTTATGCATAATTTAAATAAAAATAATTAATTTCATCAGAAAACATAACACATAAAACAAAAAACAAAAAGTTATTTTGTTTGCTTTGTTTCCCAAGTTTTAGTATTTTTTTAATGGTTTACGTTGGACTTTCAATGTCTAACAAAAAAAATATTGTTTGTTTACCGCAATTAGCATTTCATATGGTAACCCCTTAATCCGCTTTAAACGATACATAAAACGTTTTAGTAAACAAAATTAATATAAATTGTAATTTATATACAAATTTTTGTAGATTTTGCTTAATTTTCTAACAATTTTATATGCTTTTATAGAGTTTTTAACTGAGATCCGCTTTAGGGTATATGTGCGGAAGTCAGCACCGTTACAAAGATACATTCAAAATGAAAATTGGATGTTAAAAGAGAGACTTTTTGCATAGTTAATAAAAATTGCAATGACAAATATCAACAGAATAATATAAAAATTTTATTATCTCTAGTCGAGAAGCTATTTTTAGTAATTTTTTAATGCAGAGTCGTAGAAATTTTAAATATTTTTATATTTAACCGAATTCGTGATAAAATATGCCAATAATGAAAATGAGGCACTCTAATATTTAATAATGAAAAATATTTACAATTTTTGAATAAATCAAAAAGTCTGTCTGATATTTTCCTTAAATACATTGTAAGCACCCGAGGAAAAAAGTTTATATAGTCAAATATAGCGTGATGTAATTATTCATAATTTTATATGTGGCCATATATAAAGATATATATCTGTTTTTAAATACAGGCAACACTCAGGAAATTCTTCCTATTAATTAATGTGTTCTTTCTTTGGAAAGGGGATAGTGGAGAGATGAAAGATGGTGAAAGATGAAGGGCTTCAAACATGACAACACTGTAATTGCGCGAGATGATAAGTCTTAGAACAGTTATTGCTCGCCACGTGATGTAAAGTTGGCGAATTAATTGAAGCTTTTTGTTTCATAATCCTGATTCATTATTTTACTTCGATGGGGTTAAGTGCTATGGGAACACCGAAGGTGGGCGCAGCGATACATATTAGTGATAGAAAACTCATACATATTATTTTTCTAAATTGATGTTGTCGTCACCGGGAATCGAGCCCGGGACCATCTGTGTAACAGTCCAACGCGCTAACCATTACACCACAACGCACCACATATCATATCATATTTATTTTTACGAAAATTTCCAATATAGCGCTATATATCATTATATCTTATATTATCTTATGATGATCTTTTTTATCTCTATATATATAGTTGATATAGCTAACTATGAGATAATATATACTTCAATGTATGATTACATATAGGTATATATGATGCAATAAAATAAAACATATTCTATAACTTATACACACAGAGAAAAATTTAGCTATTTGCCAACTGAAATTTGGTTACTACGACTCAAATTCTGTTATTAAGAATTTCAGTCTGTTGGTGCCACTGAACATTGTTTTTCATAACTAAGTTCGGTTAATTCAACTGAATTTTAGTCGCAACACCCAAAATATTCAGAACTTTAAAGTAAATATCATTGTAATAACTGAATTTATAAGTTGTTACCACAAAAATACACTTTTCAATTCGGTTGGCACTTTATTTCTCTGTGTGTATACATAATTATATATGGCATCAGATATAATTCTCTATAAATATATCTGTTAAAATTAAGAAGAAAAATTGCACCACTTTCATATATATAATTATCAGAAAAGACAAAAAATTAAGATTCAATGTATTTAAAGCAAAAAAAAAAATGTTGTAAAAAACAGCAAATATAAAAAACTTCGAAAAGCTGCACTTAAAACAAAGTTCAAGGTTAGCAGCTTAAATAATATTTTTGAGTAAATCTTGATTTTTAGTCAGGAAATCGTAAAAAACTATTTTAATACTGAAATCTTAACAATGCGCTTTTTTAAAGTTAAAAATCGGAAAATCCAAAAAAGTGAGAAAGAGAGAAAGGAAGAAGTTAAATTTCCTTCTCTGATACTTAAATATAAACATTAGGGCAATAACTTTTTGCATTTTTTGCAAATATCAAATCTCCCCAGACAAAATCGTGTAGGGCATAGAAAAATATTAAGAACTGCGTTTTTAGTTTTTCGCTATCGTTAAAAAAGGTTCCGCACCAAACGCGTTAAAGTTTTGAATCAAACAAAGTTAAAAAAAACTTTTTTTGATGCCTCAACGTCTGACCATCACATCAATATAATTAAGGCATGCTGATATCAATAGTAAAGTCCGTTTTCGAGTCAATGGAATAGTTTTCTTCCAAATTTGCTTACTTACATATGTATAAACCATATTTAAAAAAAATTGTTATTAAAAAAAGTTTAAAATAAATATATTAAAGGCATTTTAGAAATCGCTGTCGGTGCGCAAGGTTTTTTTACCAAATTGAACTGAAATAGTTTTTTTTATCATTAATACAATATTTGCCATTAGAAACCCCCTGGGGAGAATGTTGTCCAAAAAAAGTTATCACCCTAATAAACATATATGGTAGAAACAAGAAAAAAGGTTCGATTACTTATAAAGGGTCCGCCATCTAACTTTTTTTTTCAACTAGTGCTTATTTCGTGAATGGTAACGCTTAGCTCATGTCTGATTTGATAGATAATTAGTTTTATCCTTCCGCTGAACGAATATGGTCCGTATGTTCGTTATCTTGTGAAAAAGTGAAAGAAACTGGCATCCTCATCGATAAACCAAAGCGTGAAAAGCCAAAAACATTGCGTACACCCGAGAATATTGCTGCTGTGGCAGAAAGTGTGCGTGAAGCGCCATCAACATCAATTCACCGTCGTTCTCAACAATTGAACATTTCGGAGACATCATTGAGACGAATTTTGCATAAAGACCTTGGTATGACGCCATACAAAGTCCAATTGGTTCAGGAGTTCAAAAAAAAAAAAAGTTATTTGGCGGACCCTTTATATATTACTGTATATGGCATTAAACATTACTCAAATTAAAATCACATCTAATTATAAAATCTTCTGATTTATATTTAAATATTCATTATTATATTAAATGTGAATCAAAATATTAGTGCACATTTCCAAAAAATTTTAAATGATTTTATGAAGTTATATTAAATTGTATGAAATTGTATATAACTTGATCAAATTAGATAGATCCATTTTTCGGATTAAACTGTAAAAGATGAGTTAAGATTATGTATGCCATTTTTTGAATCAGCTAAGATATGATATGGAATTATATATTTGAATATATATGTTTATATTTGCACATATCTAAACGTTTTTCGTCGGGTATTTATTTTATTAACTTTAGGATATAAATGATTATGAAATATATTTATTCATAAGGGTGTCCCGAATATAAAAAAAAACATTTGGAATACCACTCAATCCATGCGTATTAAAGAGCTAAATATGGGAGAAATAAAAAGAAAAAAATTTAAGTGGATCTTCATTTCCCTACCAGCGATTGAATTGCCGGTTACCATTTTAATCAAAAAAAGTTTCAAATTTTTCTCCAAATAGAGCTCAAAAGTTTCGTAATTTTTGGTTTATTACTGGAAATTTTTTTTTAAATTTTCTGTAGAATAATTTCTGTCCACCAGAAGATTTTTTAATTTTGAGTCAGTACAATTGTTTTCTGTACAAATTTAAAAAATATAAATTATAGACATTGGACTTGGTATGCATTAAAAAATACTGTGGTGTACCAAAATTACGCTACAGAAAACTTAAAAATGTTTTTGTAGTAATAAACCAAAACTTAAGAAACTATTTCGAAAAAAAAATTTGAATCTTTTTTTTTGGGTCAAAATGCACTACAAACGGTAATGAGGGAAATGAAGATCCACTTCAAAGTTTTTACTTAATTTCCCCATATTCAGCTCTTAAATATG
The DNA here is from genome assembly GCA_021234595.1 of Delia radicum. NCBI lineage: Eukaryota > Metazoa > Arthropoda > Insecta > Diptera > Anthomyiidae > Delia > Delia radicum. The sequence goes on along the minus strand of CM037854.1, from coordinate 112,936,668 downwards.
CATCCATTGAGTGGTATTCCTTCAATCAATTCGAAAAATTGCCCTATTCGGGACACACTATTATTCATACTAATACTACTTAATATTCTGGAATGTCTAACAAAAATATTTATATTATATTCACTTAAAACAACATTAATCAAAAGAAAATTATAATTTTGTTGTCAAAAGAAATCTCATAATGTTTAAAATTATGTATGACAGTTTAAATTGCTTTTTTTTTTGGTAAACTCTTCATTATCATTATCAAGGTCGAGTTGGTTTATATTTTGGAATATTTATTTAGGACACATAATTTAATAAATTGTAATTGCGCAAACAAAATAATTGTTATGGTTTTTATCGTGAATTTTAATAAAAAAAAAAACAAAAATTTAATTTCTTTTGAATGCCCTTTTAATGCTCCTTTGTCAGGTTGCAACAAAATGTTTGCTTGACATCGGATATTAAACCTCAACAGCAGAATACTTGCAAAATATTTTAGCAGACACATTTATCTAACTAGTACTTATCTAAACCTTCTTTAACATTTTATAAATGCCCAGGCAGAAAAGTAATCAGAATAGTACTCGCAAAGCGTAAGTATTAGTCAGTTGTGCTATGACAGAAAGTGGGATTACAATCAACAATCTTGACAGTATTATCATGTTACACGATTAATAACAGCGGTCAAACGTTGCACAGTGTCACATTTGGCCAATTTAGAACGACAAAAATTTTAAAAATATTAAACTGAAATTTGGTAAGTAGTCCACAAAGTCTTTAATGTTGCCACCAAAAATGGGCAGAGTTGGGCTACTGATACGCCCACTTTGCACATAGATATTTTTTGTAGTAAAATTTATGTATATTTAGACTAATATTGTCCAGAAACTAAGTGTACAGATATAATATATCTGTAAAAATAATCTTTCTTATCATAAATGGACATGGCCTGCTCTGTTTTTTATATATTATTTTATAATTAAAACGTAAAAATGCTTTACACCATTTGCAATTGTATTTCAGAAGTTATCAATTGTATTTCAGATTTGGGTGTAAAGTTGTCTAGCAGGCTAGCAATAAGTGCCTAAGATCACCTCCATGTTGGTTTCACCTGGGCAACGACAAGTTCGAGGTCTCTATTGGTACCGATAGAGATACGTTCTTGGCGGCTAACGATCATGGCTAGATTAACGAGGTTCCTACCGTCCTATCTGTCCTTTACCAGATAGGTACTTGTGGTCCTCGTTAATCAAGGTACACCATTATTGAGTTGTTTGGCACTCAAGTGGAAATAGCCCCGGCTACAAGGTCTTACCAAAGACTATAAAATGGTACCACGGGAGCCATTGGCCCGCCGTAAAGGTATTTCTAGAGGAATCCTCTGCTTATACTCAACTCGGATTGGCAATTTGTCTCGGTATACTTGTGATACTAGTTATTTATGCAGAAAGGCCAATCGTTTCAACAAGATGGGGCCGGTCGGTGCGTCTGTGTGGAGTGACTGTTGGTCGTTGTCGGTTGCTGAAACCTGGGTGGTCTGATACCCAGGTTAGTTGCGTGTGCTGGATATTTTGTTGTGTTTGAGCGAGTTGGGATTGTCTGTCATAATAATAACTAGTAATTAGCTATACAGCGTCATTGCTTTGTGTTCGAGTTGTTTGCATATTTGCATGATTCCTCTATTGTCCTTTACGGTAATTGCTATTGGGTACGGCCCTTCGGGGAGTATCGTGGTGGCTGTTGGTTAGCATAAAGCAGGAAGAACTTAATTGTTCGGTGTGGAGTTGCATTCTCAACCGGGTGCTGTGACCCAGAGATCAAACCAGAGGTTTTAGGTCGGCCTCGACCCCCCCAGTGGGGTGAGTAATTGTCCAATCACAATTTCAGAAAATGGAACCCTAACGTGGATGCTTAGCATCCCGCAAAAGGGGACGTTGGTGGACGCATCATATTCACGGAGGGTACCCACATTAAACAATGACTCATCTGTATTTCAGATTTATTAATTGTATTTCAAAAATTATCAATTGAATTTCAGAAATTATCAATATTCTTTCAGAATTAACAATTTTATTTCAGAAATTAACAATTGTATTTCAGAAATTATTAATTGTATTTCAGAAATTGTCAATTGCATTTCCGAAATTGTCAATTGTATTTTAGAAACTATCAATTCAATGCCTCGCTCGAACAAGGGTATATAATTCAAAATCCAAAGTGTTCCAGAGTGGTGAAAAACGTGGGAAACGGTATAAAAATTAAGTTTAGATAACTTTTTTTTGCTATTCTACAAATGTAGTCCACGTGTACCTGTGTACAAAATTCAATTTAAAAATATTAAGTAAAAAATTGCACTTGAAAATTTTCTTTAGTGGAATAAGCGTATATGTTACAATATTATTTGTATTTTCATAGATTTTCTGAGTAGTTTTTTTTAAATAAATTTGTTTTTTTATTTTTGAACCAATATATAATAATTCCCAAACTTTGGATTGTGTGCAAAAAAAAAAACATACATCCTTTAGCGGATTTCATTAAAAAGGGACTTGGAACACTTGTAAATCCCGTTAAAACAAAATATAGCGGGCTTTCAGTTTATTGCAAGCTAAAGTAGTAAATGGCTAACCATGTTACATTTAATTCTGTAGTTTGTCATGGTCAAAATTTAAAATATCTTCAAAATTAAAGTTAAATACTGTTTCATTTAGATGTGGATATATCCCCTTTTTCACGTTATACGTAAATTTTTCACGATTAAAAGAGGTTTTTTGTAAATTAAAATATCAGTTATATTACTTTGGGATATTCTTAAAGCATTAGGTAGCAGAAATGTTAAAATGTTTTTACGATCTCAAAAGAAAATTAATAATAAATAATTTTTTGGTTGAAGTAATAGGACTTTAACGATGCAAGTTAAAACACTATTTCGACTTTTCTATATTCCGACATTGTTGGACAGTGACATAATTTCTAAAAAACACTGATTATTTATTCCTAAAAAATGTTTTTTTTTTTTTAACAAAATAAAGGAAACCCCGAGTTACGGATTGGACACTTCACTTTTTATATGTGTACCGCCGCCTTGTATGTACGTATAACCGAGTATGTGACGCCTTATACGATGTATACACTCTAAAAAATTATTGTAAATTTACTACTATAAAACGAGTAAAATTTCATGTATTATTACGCAAATTCGGTAAATTTTACATCAAAATGCGTAAAACTATTTTGCGCACAATAATACAACTCACAGTATTTTTACCAATTATGGGTTTACAATTAAACACATTATGCCTAAAAGTAGTATTATTTTGTTAAATAAAATTTTTACGCACAAAGTTTGTTAATATACTAACTTATAATAGTAATAAATATTTTGACAATTATAAATTGAAAAAAAAATAAAACAAATTAAAAAAACTAAAAAAAATTAAAAAATTTAATTTATTGAGAATTTTAATGAAACAAATTGTATAAATGTAGTATTTGTAATAGTGAATTAAAAAACTTCCTATTGTACAAAAAACGTTTATTTCCAAGTGTTTGCAGCCTAATTGTGGAAAAATATTTTCAAAATACGAGTATAATATATGTACAGAGCTTTAAAGAATTAAATTCTTCATTCGATTTATTAAGTCCGTTTTTACTCAATCGATTGAAAAATATCGCCAATATTGAAAAAAATTCCCAAAATTGAAAAATCGCTAAAATTGAACAAATCTTTAAAATAAAAAAAATCACCAAAAATGAAAAAAACGTTAAGATTAATAAAGAAAAATCACTAAAATTAAAAAAAAAAATCCTGAAATTTAAAGAAAATCTCAAAAAAAAAATTAAAAAAAATTTACAAAAAACGCCAAAAATTAGAAAAATCACTAAAATTAAAAAAAAAATCGGCAATAATTTTGAACTCCGGTGCAAACATTTTTCAATTAGCTCTCTTATTTTTGAAGTTATGCATGGTTTTTATTTAGTAGATTTTTAAACGGTACATATTTCGAAAACTAATGGAGCTGGATTAAAAATGCTTGCACCATTGTTCAAAACTCAACCCCATTACCTCTACAACGATCCTAAATTTCGATTTGATTCGCTGGATTTGTAAATCACGTTTTTCTCGAAAAGTAAGCATCGCAGATAAAAAAGAGTATTTATTTGAAACATCGCCTATGTTTTAAAAACTAACAGAGAAACATAAATGACACGAACAACTTTTTCCAATTTGAGCTATTTTTTTTTATCAATTATGGCAATTTTTTTAATTTTCGCGATTTTTTTACAATTTTGGAGATTGTTTTTAATTTTTGCCGATTTTTTCATTTAAACGATATTGTTTCAATTTAAGCGATTTTTTCAATTCTGTCGATGTTTTTCAGTTTCGCCGATGTCGGCAATTCCCAAATTGTAAATCGGTTGAGTAAAACATAGATTGAATTCCAATTATTCAATTCGCAATGATTGAATTCCCAACAATTCCCAACGATTGAATTAACAATGATTGAATTCAATAATTGATAGTATCGAATGAGCTGAATTGATTGAATTGCCCACTAGTGAATTCCAAAGAATTAATCCTATGCGATTGATTAAGAAAAAAACCATTCGATTTAAAAAAATCGGATTTGATTTTTTCAAAATAGAATTGAATCTTTGCAGCTCTGTATATGTACAACCACTTATATACAAATATTTATTATTATATATACAACACATTAATTAAACTATTTCTAAAAATTATTTTTTGTTTTATTTGAAACATTTTTTGGGCTGTTTTTCTTTCTTACCGCAAGGTAAATATACGCATTTTTAGGGGGTTTTTTGCATATAAAAATTCATTTTTACGCATTTTATCCGTATATTTACAAGTAAAGCATGTTTTTTTACTCAAAGATTCAGTAAAATTATTCACTTATTTCTAAATTTAATTATATTTTTACGCACTTGCATAGTACATTTACGCACTTTTTGTTGACCAATTTACACGTAATGTGTATATTTTTTCATTTACACACATAGAGTAAATTTACTCAACTTATAGTAGAAGTATAGTTTAATACTATAAGTTGGGTAAATATTAGGGTATTCAATCGGTTAACCGTTACTCGATTAATCGATGAAATGATGTCGAACAATTGTTCGAGTAATTCGAAGTGGCCAATTTCGAGTAAAGAATAACTCGAACAATTTTGGTCGATTAATCGAGTAACTCGAGTAATTTAAAAATATGAACTATTTTATATTTTTTTAATATTTTGTAAAAAATAATGTGACTGTTATAGTGAATATTTAAATGTTAAGTGTATTTTTATATTAAGTGAGCACTGTTAAAGAAATTATATTACGAAAAACGAAGAACTTAATGCGAAAAATTCCAATATCGAAGAAACTTGGATATTTTTTAAAGAAACAAGTTCTAAGACTGGGGTGTTTAAGATTATTGGTGCGGATTTGAGGGTTAAAAGTGGGATCAAACATTATTTTTTTTTTTAATTTAGTTGCCATTTGATCTAAAGAAACTACATATAAATACTATATTTTCAAAAAGGAATTTTTAAATGTCATTTACTAAAAACTTTTTGTTGGTCCCTTTTATGTCGTTGTAACAAGCCAATTTTAGAAGCCCTATATGGAAATTCATAGCGGTCCTACGCAAAATTTCCATACATTAAAATTTACATATAGAAGTAATGAAGTTTTCATTAATATGATGAAAATCTTCTTAAATATTCATGAAAGTTGTTTCAAAACTTCTTTATAATTTTTTTAGAATAATTACATATCTCAAAATCCCAAAATGATAGGACAAAATTAACTATTTTTTCGTTTAGTACTAACACACTAATATAACAAAACTGTGCCAAGTCTGAGTGAAATTACAAAACGGATCACCTTACAAATATTTTTATAAAACAGTTTAATACATATTTATGAACCAGTTATATTGAAAGAAAATCAATGAAGATTTCAACATATTTATAAAGAATTTCATTGATAAAATATCGCTTTTGCTTTGAGTGTACGGAGACAAAACTGTCGCAATAATAAATGATCTTAGCAAATGTTTTTCTCTTTTAAATATACTTTTTACTAAAATTTTTAATTAATTTGTTAATTTTTATATATATATATATGTTATATTAGTACTAATAAAATATAAAAACTTACAAAAATGTGAGTTTTTGGAAAATAAAATTAAAGTATTAAAATTGTTATTCGAGCAATTTTAAATTCTTACTCGCCTACTCGAGTAAATTAAAAACCTCAAAATCGAGTTACTCGACTACTCGAACAAAAGCAAACCCGAGTAAATTGAATACCCTAGTAAATATCAACAGAAATTAATTAGAGTGTAGGTAAAAAATAAATCATTTGTTTTTTAATAGTTCTGAAGTTCTATCTGAATTAAGTAATTTAATATTAAAATAAAATTAATAATTTCTGAAATACAATTTATAATTTCTGAAATACAATTGATAATTTCTGAAATTCAATTGTTAAATCTGAGACACAATTGGTAATTTCTGAAATACAATTGATTATTTCTGAAATGCAATTGACTACTTCTGGGACACAATTGATAAATATGAAAACTTTTGATAATTTCTGAACAACAATTGATAATTTCTGAATTACAATTGAAAATGGTGTATAGCGAATTTATTTCGACTCCGGCGCAACCTACCGGATCTATTTTTTTAGTACATTGTTACTGTTCACATAATTAATATAGGTTCTAAACATGGGCCAAATCGTTCCATAAATAAAACTGCACTCACAATGTTTTGTCAATAAAATCAAAGCAATATGTAGTTTAAAACTACTAAACATAGAGTTAAAAACCGGTATACTCACTTTTCTTTTAAATCAAATGTTTTTTCATTTATTTTTAACTATTAAAAAATTTCCTCAAAACACATAAAGATAAAGATTTTCCTTAATTTTTACTATCAAAAATAAAATAACAATCACCACAATCCGTAAAAATATACGATTTTATTATTAAGAGCATACGGATTTGATTTAAAAAAAAAACATATAAAATTTAGAGAAATGTATGAAATATTTTCAATGTTTAAAGATGATTTCATGTAAATGTTGACCGAGGCTACGCCTCAAATGGTTTATGCGCTGGGTCCAATTTTAACATACTCTCTCCAACATATCGGCCGGTATCTCACGAATAAATTCTTCAATATTGGCTTAAAGTGCGTCAACCGTTGTGGGCTTTTCCCTATAGACATGAGCCTTAACATAGAACCACAAAAAATAGTGTAAAGGCGTCAAATCGCACGATCTAGGCGGCCAATTGAACGGCCGCAAACGTGAAATAAACTGTTCACGAAAGTCGCCACTCAACTGGGGCCACTGTTTCGCGTGCTGTGTGGCATGTGGCACCGTCTTGTTGAAAAAATATGTCACCCAAGTCCAGCTCTTCCATTTTAGGCAAAAAAACTATTTGTAATCATCGCACGGTAGCGCTTGCCAATCACAGTAACGTTCCTGCCTTCGTCCTCTTTGAAAAAGTATGGTGCTATGATGCCACCGGCCCATAATACACACTAAGCAGTGCATTTTTAGGGATGCATTGGTAGTTCTTGCAATGCTTCTGGCTGCTCTTCAAACCACACACGGTAATTTAGCTTGTTCACGTATCCAGAATGAGCTTTGTCGCTGAACACAATTTTCTGATAAAAAAAGTGGATCTTCATCCAACTTTGCCAGCGCCCATTAACCAAAAGTTAGCCGTTGTGGTAGGTCGTGTGGCTTCAATTGTTGCACCAGCTGTATTTTAAAAGGTTTTACAACCAAATCCTTCCGCAAAATTTTCCACATATTGGAGTAACAGAGGCCCAATTGATGCGAACGGCGCCGAATCGATAATTCACGGTCATCAACAACACTGGCGGATACAGCTGCGATATTTTCCTCTGTCCGCACTCTACGTATGCGTGTTACTGCTTTAATGTCCAATAATGTAAATTCGTTGCGAAATTTAGTCACAAGATTCCGCATAGCCGCCACAGAAGGTCGCCCAAACTGACCATAAATTGAAGGAAGTGCACGATGCAGTTTCTTAACCGAGCATGAATTTTGATAATAAAATTCAATAATCTGCAAGCGTTGTTTAACAGTAACAGGTTACACGAAAACAGCAGAGCTGCCAAAAATAGTGTTGCCAAAGGGAAAGTTGCTAAAAAATCACCGTTTACAAACAAACTTACTATACAAACTTACTATACAAACAAAATTACTGTAAAATGATATCATAACTCAGTTTTTTGCTCTCCTGAAAAGCACACATAAAAAACACATAGCAATAGTTGCAGGCTAGCCGACGATTTGTATTTATGGTCAGATTTAGCATATATTTAGATTGTAGATTGGTTATGTAACAAGAAAAAATCTACAAAAAATAAATATCGCCTGTTTACCGCACCCAGAACACAGACTCAGTAGTAGAAACCGAATTTGTAGCCAATCGAATGGTTCGATTATGGCTACCGAATTTTGTAGTTGTTGTCATCTAATTTCTGTTCACGCAATCTAAATTCTATTGTTGTAGCAGGACTATTGTTGTTACAATGAAATTATTGTTATACAGTTTTCTTTGTTTTTTGTTTTTATATACATTGAGATTATTTTTAATGTTATTTTCAGTTATTTATAACGAGCTTTCAATCTTCATATATTTACAATAAAGAAAATTAAATATATTAATTTGATATATAGGTAGATATATGTTTTTCGATCTGGCTAAAGATCTCATCAATACAGGAAGTTTTATTAAAGCTAGAGCCTCCAGAATAGGAGGATTAATCATCAGTTATGCTTCATTCATATCTTCTTAGCAATCAAACACGTGCATCGTAACGTACTAAACTTTGATTGTTATAACAACCGAAAAAATCGATCGCTTCAACCGATGCATTCCATTATCTATAAATGCGGTTACTACTACCAAAATGGTTTTCTTTGAGTGCTATTATAAATGTTAGTATTACATACACTCACAGAACTAAACCTTTAAAAGTAGCAGAAAATGCTACTGAAAATTATTTAAAAATTACGATTAGCAGATTTCTTTTAAAACCCGCAGGGAATTTCTGCTTTAAAAATTGTTAGTTGCTTGGGTTTACAACCAGTTTCTTTACTTTTAATGTAAATGCAAGTCATTTGTAGAACAATTTTATTTTTACTTATATTGCAGTTCATTTAAAAAAACAAACCATATCAAATGACTGTTTTATGATTTTACATTTATTTTTGGCAATCGGTTTATGTTATTTAAAAAAATAAAAAAACAAATGTTTGTTTATTTTTTACTAATATATGTGGTCAATTTGTTTTTAACTGCAATTGCTGTCGTCTTTACCTACATAATATCCTTAGTGTTAATATTAATATAATAAGAACAGCAAAAGTAAAACTGTAAACTTTACAAATTTCAGTTATATTCGAATGGAATATTATTTAACTGAAAATAGCAATTTATTTTGCTAAAATTGGCAAAAACTTTTTACTAAATATTTGTAGACCAAAAACAGCAAAAAAAACGGTAGTATCAACAAAATGTTTGCTATATTTACCTAAAATGAAGCAGAATTATAATAGCACTATATTTTGCTAACAGAAATTTTAGATTGCTTATTTCAGAAGGGTAGATTTGTATTTGCTAAAAAAACCAAAAAAAAAACTTTAAAAATTGTACATTCTTATCTACACCTAAAAAAACCCAGGAATAATTTTCATAAATTTTCGCCTAATGTAACAGTTTCATCAATATTTATGAAACATTTCATTAATAACAGGACCCATAGCAGGTTTGTTACGAACTTTTTTTCTACATAAAAAAGTTGAATCCTTACTAATACAAAATATCCTTTATATATATAGTGAAATATTTAATCAATTTATTTAGTTTTTTTTTTAAATGTTTCATAAATATTATGAACGAAAAATATAGTGAATTTTCCTTTGAGTGTAAGATTTGTTTGCTACTTCCAATTAACTAAAATATATCTCCAGTATAACTAAATATTTGTGGATTCGACAGATTTATTTTTGCTATTCTTATCTTTCTAATGTTTAGTGTATAGTAACTCCTTAAAGCGATACATAAAACGTTTAATTAACAAAATTAAAAAAGTTTTTATTTTAAATACAATTTTTTGTCGATTTTACTTCATTTTCTAACAATTTTATATGCATTTCAAGAGTTTTTTAATTTAAGCCCACTTTATTGTACACTCAAAAAATAAGTTAGTTCAAAAGTTAGTAAAACGTCTTGTAAATCAGGTATACTATTTTTTAGCAAATTTTTTTTGCTAAAATCGTGTTTTCAGCTAAAATTTTTGTTATACTTATTCAGCACTTAACTGTTTTATACTAATGCTTTACTAATATACTAATGTTTTACTAATTAATTTTGCTAAAAAAACTTGTGCTGATAAGCACATTAATAGTGTGGACAACAACCAGATTGAAAGATATACGCACAATGAAGCAGATGTCGCGGCATGTCAATATGTAGTTAGTAGTAGTTAGTAGATAAGAGGAAAATGATACTAAAAAGTACAACTCTAATAAGACATATAAAAAAATCAACCATGGAAGACTTTTGTATCTGTTTTTCATACATAAACAAAATTGAGTATTAAAACAACTTAAATTTTGCGTTGTCAACGGCTTGTGAAAATAATTGTCTATTAATAAAATAAAAGACAAAAGAAAATGTTTAAATTGAATATGTATTTCTATAATAAATGTTAGTAGATTAATAATCTAGTATGGTCAAATTGCAAACAAACATATACAGCATGTAGACAGAGTAAAGCGAAAGACAAAGACACACATCTTAGGTAGATTTGTATGGTTCCTTTTTTTTATTGCAAAAAAAGGGTTGTTTTTTTCGTTTCGTTTGTTTTTGTTTATTTTTTCGTTTCGTTTCTATAATTATCTTCGGCAGTTGCGTTCTTCAAATAAAGCTGTAAGTAGTAGAAAAAAAATTTTTGTTATGTTATATATAGCAATATGCCAAAAAAAAAACAACTTTTTCATTTTCAAGCTATTCATCCCGAATGATTTTATATGTTTCGGGGGTAGAGTCAGGTACCCTACTTGCTTATTAGAATGCCCCTCACTTGTCCTAAAACGGATATTTAGGGTGGGCCTTAAAACTTGGATTTTTTGACTTTTTATGAATTTAACGCATTATTTATGTTAATAGCTACAAAATCAATGTTTTTATGTGTTGAATTGTTATTTTGGGTAGTAATCTTCCATTTTTGGTTTTTGTTGGAATAATACACTGAAAAAAACAAAGTGGCAACAACAAAACTTGGAAGTAAGAAAATAATACTTCTAACATTTAGCGCGGCACAAATTGGGCTGAATATTATGGCTTGCCATGCAACACAGTTGTTAACGACATTAAAATCTAAAACTCTGCCGTGGTGCTTGGCGATCGTATTTTTCGTTTACAAGAAAATTAGGAAAATGTAAAAAAAAGGCAAAAAAAATTAAAAAAATTGGGTTTTTTGACTTTGATTCACTTATAACTTTTGAAATAGGAATGTTATCTTCAAGCACCATGGCAGAATTTTAGATTTTAATGTCATTAACAACTGTGTTGCATGGCAAGCCATAATATTCAGCCCAATTTGTGCCGCGCTAAATGTTAGAAGTAGTATTTTCTTATTTCCAAGTTTTGTTGTTGCCACTTTGTTTTTTTCAGTGTTTTATTCCAACAAAAACCAAAAATGGAAGATTACTACCCAAACTAACTATTCAACACATAAAACATTGATTTTGTAGCTATTAACATAAATAATGCGTTAAATTCATAAAAAGTCAAAAAATCCAAGTTTTAAGGGCCACCCTAAATATCCGGAATTATAAAAAAGTCGCGGAACAAAAGTTGCTTCTGATACCCTAAAGAACCATTTTCAACAATAAAAAAGTTCTTTTTCGCAAAAAGTCGATTTTGGCATATTGCTAGTTATATATATTTATTTCTATATATTTTCAGATATTAAATTAATTCGTGTCGTAAATGTGGGAAAATGAAAATTTTTATATTTCGTAATTATTGTAAATTATTTTTAAAAGAATCACAAAAATATGTTTTATGATTTTCAGCAAATATATTAACTAAATTACAATTTTTTTACAAATTTTTTGCGTTTCTTTCAGTCTACTAAAATTTAGCAAAAAAATTATTAATTTTTACCAAGACTTTTTTATTTCCAATCTGTTAGCAAAACTTTTGCTGAATCTACTAATTTTGTTGCTAAAAATCAGCTCACTGATTTTCAGCAAAAGATTTTGCTGACATTAGCAATTTTTTTTGCTAGCACCCTCCTGACTAAAATTTTGCTGACTCAGCAAAATTTTTTGCTGACTTTACAAACTTTTTTTTTTGAGTGTACATATTCCCTAATGTAGACCTTTTTAGGTGTTTTGAAAATAATTGTATAACTTTTTTAAATTATTTCCCACAATAAAATTTTCTATGGCCGAAAACTGCCCAAGGAGTTGGCCTACAAGCTAATGTATTTCGATTTGGAATAATTCACTAAGTTTTTTTTTTATATAGCCCAAATGTCATTTGTATGGGCCTCACTAGGATACTATTTAATAATAAGAAATTGAGATATTTCTATTGAAATAGAATACTGCAGTGCAGTGTTTGGAAACTGCAGTGTTAGAAAGCTAGAAAGTGTTAAAATTACAACAAAAAAATCTAAAACGTAGTCTATAATTTTTTAGCAAATATTTCTGCTAATTTTAGCAAAAGTTACTGTTATTTGCATTAAACTAAATTTAAGGTAAATATATTTAGTAAAAATGTTGTTGATATTACAGTTTTGTTTCGCTGTTTTCTGTTTACAAATATTTTGTAAAAGTTTTTCTGATTTGAACACAAAAAGTTTATTTTCTAAATTAATTAAAATTCAACTCAAACAAAACTAATATTTTGTTTAACAAATTTTTTGTAAGGAAATGTTCCAAATTGTGGCCTGTTCCTCTAACTGGACCTTTCGTATTTTTTTGCATTAATATGTAAAAACTGTCAGCGATTTTAATTTCCGCTTTCATTATTTTAAAACGTTTAATCTTGGATTTATTGTGTCTTTTCAAAAAAACGCAATGTAGTGAGCGAAATAATTATAAGTTCACCCATATACTCGTAGCTGTGAGTTTTTTCTTAAATATTTGCACATTTAAAAGTTGTTGCTATCAAATAAAAATATCAATAATATTAAGTGATACACTCAGAGAAAAGATATATTATGGTAGTTTAAAGTTTAGTTTTAAATAACGATGAAATCGTCTTCCGTAATCCTAATATGATCAGCCAGAGTCATATGTAGGATAATTATGATCATAATATGATAATTTCGTGTCCGCAATCATGTCCAATCATGTTTTTCCTCAGCGTGTACCAAACCCCTTTCGATCCATTTTCTGCAGGCTTTGCTGCATTTTCAAAAAATTTAAAAAATAACTCAAGCTAAATAATTATATGTTCAGTGTTTAACATCATCTCAGTTTTTCTGCAAAATATTTAATTATTTTTTAAATTTTTCTTCACTTGTGTATTTTTCAACTTCATTCGATACACTTTAAGTACATTTTTGTTTTGCATCATTATTTTATATACGAAAATATGCAATTTATTAGATGAAGTCGTAAATCGATGTTTTTAATACAAAAAGCAACAAAATATTCGAAAATTCAGCGCTAAAAGTGTTCTTATGATTTGATACATATAAGTAATAAATATTTGCTTCACACTATGAAGAAATAATGCAAAACAATCTGTGCTCCGGTATATAAAAGTTATTTGTAGCGTCTGTTCCTCGCTGATATTTGCTTATATATTTTTTCTACATTATTGATTCTGCACAATGTTTGTCCTCAAATTTAGGACTCATTCTTGCTGCAGTACAGAGAGGATACGAGTATATACCACATCTTTATATTCCTTTATTGTTTTTGGCTCAAATAAAAGTGTGCGAATGTCGCGTCCGTCTCCCAGGACGTTATATTAAACATTTTAATAAACAAAATTAAAATAAATTTAAATTTTAATGCAAATTTTGTTTCGATGTTACCCAATATTGTACATGCTCTTACACTTATTGAAATAAACCTGTAGCAAAAAAAGCTACTCAAAATTAGTTAAAATTTATCGTGCATAAAAAACTGCTAAAACTAGCAGATTTTTTGCGTAATATTAATAATATAAAAATAGCAAAAAAAAATCTGTTGAATTCACAAATATTTAGTTATATTTGAGCTAAATTTTAGTTAACTGAAAGTAACAAAATAATTTGCTAAATTCAGCAAAAACATTTACTAAATATTAGTAGACAAAAAATGTGAAATTTTTAAAGTTTTTTTTAGTTTTTTTTTTAACGCGAATAAAAGTCTGCCCTTATGAAATCAGCTATATGCAATTGATTAGCGTAAAATTAAGGTTCATTTTAGCAAAATAAACTCTTATTTGCATTATATTAAAGTTTAGGTAAAATATTTTTGTTTTTGTTTGCCTATTTTAACTCTACAAATATTTCGTAAAAGTTTTAGCTAATTTTGCAGAGTAAAATGCTATTTTCAATTGACTAAAATTCATATCGAATATAACTAAAATTTTGTAACATTAACAGATTTATCTTTGCTGTTCTTATTTTATTAATATCTAGCAAATAAATCTGCCAAATTTAGCAGTTTTTACTGCAAGGTAATTTTTAACTATTTTTTAGTAGATTTTTCTGCTATTTTGACAGGATTTATTTCTATCAGTGTTGAGAGTTTATTAATTTAAGCCCAAGTTGAGTTGTTTTAAATATTTTACATAACCTTAGTTGTTCTGCTATTTTTTCTGGTTTAATTTTATAAGTATATAAAATTAATAAATTAGTAATAAAACAAAATTTTCTCCGAAAAATCAACATTATAAATTTTATGAATAAAAAACATACATTAATAGCCATTATCATCAAATCGTGTTTGTTGCTCGTGTTTATACTTAATCATTTTAAAAATGAAAAAGCTTTAAAGCGTTTTACATATATAAATAATATTTGAACATTTAATGAACTGTATTAACCCATTTTATACAACTTATCGGTCGAGTGGGAATTTTTTGACGAAATTTGGTAGAAAGACGTTATGTTGTTTCAGTAACCTCTTTCTGAAGTTTTTGTACTTTCATTGCACCCTCTAGCGGTGAGATTCGCAATTTAAACTGTGATGCTTTGTATGCACTTAGCGGGTTAAGATTTTGCGTAAATTGTAATATGTATTTTTTGCTAAAGCAAATATCTATTAAACTATAATAAACAATTAAATCTATTACATTTTCACGATTTTTGGGAATTTGTTGAAAACATTTGAGTTTTAAGACAATTTTTCAAAATTGTTATATGGTAACCTGGCGAATCAATTTTAAACATTTTATTGTTTCTTCGATGAAAATATCTAATTTTTCATACACATAAAAAATAAAATGGAGTAAGAAAATGGTGTAATTTTGTGCATATTAAAGTTTTTAAAAGTTCGACAAGCTCTTGATCCGATCTTTACGTTAAAAGTACATACTGCACAACAAATTTTGCTCATGCAAAAGCTTTTCACATACGTCTCTAAGCAAACCAGCATATAACGTTTATAACACTGATCTTCTTTCTGGAATTAATAATTTTTTTTTATTAAAAAGTGCTATAAAAATATGTAAAAATTCGCATTTTTTTAATTAATTGAGTGTGCGCCCCGGTAGGCTAGTTGCTAGCGTTCTGGCTTATCAGTGCGGGGGTCGTGGGTTCCATTCCCACCAGAGACACTGGTATGTTTTCCCTATAATGCTCCGAAAGCCATTGTAGCTAGTGCTCGGTTAGGATAATAGTATATATTTTGTAATAATATGATTATTAAGTAATAAAATAAAAAATAAAAAAAAATAATTAATTGAGCAATAGTTTTTAGTAGAGATGTCACGAATAGTGTATTCGGCACTTTACCGAATATTTTGCCGAATAGTTTCTGTATTTATTTCCGTATAAATTTCATATAAAAATGCTCTATATTTTCTGTAAATGGGACCATATCAGCGGAAGTGTTTGACAGTACATAAAAAAATATTTTGTAAGACACTTGATTTCTCATTTTCTTTTTTATAAAAAATACAGATTTTCAAGCTTTTTACAGTTGATCTCAATGATCTTTTGAATAGTTGTCAAGGAGCCAAAACAACAAAAAGATACACGTATTTTTTAGCTGCCCAATATCAATTTTAAAGGCTAACAATTCATTTGTTTTTGTATGAAAACTTGTCTTTAACTTACGAAAACTAGTTTTGTTTGTACACAGGGTTAAGGCACTCAAGAAAACTAAAATTTCGGTACCCATATTGTCTGTATAGTGAACACAGAGTTACAATATTTCTTAAGTATATGAAACATAGTGGAAAAGGTAGCATAAAACTAAACGATTTCGAATATCGGACAAAACTCAGACACCCAATCGTTTAAATTAAATAGCCATTACTATGCATTTTTTTTATTTAAATACAACAACAATTCCTTAATAATGCGCCAGATCAAATATTGCTGAAAATACTTTTTTTTTAAATAATAAAAATACTTGAAATTCTTTAGACATAATTTTTACACCAGTGTATGTGTCTTTAAAAAACTTATTATTTTATAGCCAGTTTATCTATTTTCACTTTGAGTAGAACGAAATTAACCGAAAAAAACGTAAATTGGTGTATTTTTGACCCCACTTATGCCCAGTTTTTCATTTCGTATTTAAATGCCATTTCGACTTTAAGTTCTATTTAAATACAAACGTCAATTTTAAACTTCAAATTTAAATCACATTTAAGTGGCCAATCTCGGGCATTTAAAGTCTATTTAAATTGTACAAATATAACATATGATTTTGACAGTTTGTTTTTTTTTTCGCGTGGTAAAACAAACAATAAAAAATAAATTAAATTACAGCAGCCAATACAAATTCAACTTCGGTTGCACTGAAATTTTCACTTCTCTTTAATTTAATTATATAGATTTTATTTCTATATTTTATATTTTCTGTTATTTTCTGTTTTTTTTTTCTATTCTTTAAACAGCTGTTTTATGAATAATGATCATTAATTTTTTCCCATTTCATGATGCTACCATACTTTTGTCGCAAATAAATAACAATTACCATTTAAGACTGAAAAACTGAAACTGTATTTAAATACAACTTAAATTTAAATGGCAATTATCTAATTACATATTTAAATACGAAGTTAAAAACTGGACATTAATAACCCCACTTAATAAGCCTTAACATAAGATTGGGCCGCTAACAAAAAGCCACCGGTCCGTTAAATTTTTATATTGTTACATATTTCTGAAGTTCGTTAATATCTACCGGTGCGGGTAGAGAAATATCCCTTGTATATCAATAAAATCTTATATTATAAGCATTATGGTAAATATTCAAATAATAATAATAAAATTCAAAATGAAAGTGGTTGCACAAAACAGTTTAAGAAAAAATATATATTTTTATCCTAAAAACGAAGTGTTACATCATTTCCCTAAGGAAGAAGTACCACTTAGGACAATATATTCCATATTGAAAAGGTCTGAAAATGGAGTGGCATCAACCGGAATAAAAAAAGAAAGGACGTTCAAAATAATTGACCGCAGCTGAGATTATTAATTTAAAAAATCGGATGTTAAATTTCGTGTTTCCAAGGAAACAATTCGCAAAAACTTACTCCGAATGAATGTGAAACACTACCAGAGAAAGAAAGTACCCAAATATAGTAAAAACAATTTGCAGATTTACCAACAAAATGCAGAAAATTGAGAAAAGACTTCATGAAAAAAAATGTTCAAATAATTTCTGATGATGAAAAATACTTTTTCTTTGGAGTTTGGAACAACGGAATTATTAATTCTGGATTATATTCTGATGACTTGAAAAAAACTTCCGACAAGGTACAATATTCGGCCAAAGCGAAGTTTGAACTAAAAGTACTAGTGTGGGCATCTATTTCGGCAAAATGTATATCTAAACTCCAGGATTCAAAAGCTATGGCTATAAACTCGGATGTTTATATTAATAAATGTTTAATAAAACTGGAAAAATTTATCAGAGATAGACACTCTAAAGATGACATTTTATTTTTGCCAGATTTAACAAGGTGTCATTGTGCCAAAAAGACGTTAGAATGGCTAAATGCATAAAATATGCCTTTTGTACCGAAATACTCAAATCCGCGAAACGTCCAAAAAGCAATTGAGGACTTTTGGGGTCTTTTATGCTAAAAAGTGTTTGAAAATGGTTGGGAAGCCGAATGGACTGAATAATTGAAGAACACAATTTGAAGCAGTGTAAAAAAAATTGGCATTAATGTAGTCCAAGGCATGACTGGAGGTATCAAGCATAAAATACGCCAAATAGAAGATCGCGGTCCCTCGGCTCTCTACAGAAAGTTAATTAATAATTTATATATAAACAAAAAATAATTTTTTCAAAAAAATAATTGGTTTTTTAATTACAAGCGTTTTAAAATTGTCTATTTACTTTGTTAACATAGGTTAGTGAAGACCTTGAATTATCACATGATTTTTACTGCGTTATTATATCTCCCTCCTATCAAAAATTATTGGGTCTTAAATGTAGATTTTGCATTAAAGCAACACCAGTGTAAAATGGGTTAATATGTTCTCATAACTATATGCAAAGTTATGAAATACAAAATAATTTATATTTCCAAGAATTGTCAAATGAATTAAATTAGTTTTATACTATTTACTTTAATTTTTTTATCAAACATTTGTATAGAATTTGACAACTAAATATTATTAGTATTACAAAACTACTAATTTGTGGTAGTAGAATAAACGAAGTATTAAAGTATTTAATTTAAAACCCATTAGTTTATCTAATAATAATATTCATAAAAAATATATGTATATGGGGAATTCTTTGAAACCTGCTTTCCAAAATTGAGCTTGACTTACAGAGTTGAATCATGGTTTAAAATATAGATAAATATCTCTGCTTTGGAAATACTAGGGGCGCAATAAGGAGGTAATGATGGCTTAGCCAATATAGAGGCTAAAGTGGTGCCACTACTTTCAGAGACGTTTTGAAAAATGTTAACGAGTGACGGAATCGTCTTGAAATTGATATTCGGGATTTTTTGGGATTGATGAACTAGAATCTGGCATAAAATTTTTAGAATTTAAAATAGTAGATCCAATATGGAGGATGATTTCAATTGTCACCCAAAAGTTTTTGGGGTCGCTAAATACAAATCTGCCATTCGATTTTCAGAACTCAAAATGGCGTATCCAATATGGCAGATGATTTTTTTTTAATGTCATCGCATTCGTATTAAATATATTTTGGGAAAGTTTAA
Source organism: Delia radicum (assembly GCA_021234595.1). Taxonomy (NCBI): domain Eukaryota; kingdom Metazoa; phylum Arthropoda; class Insecta; order Diptera; family Anthomyiidae; genus Delia; species Delia radicum. The sequence continues at coordinate 112,917,248 of CM037854.1, read as the reverse complement.
GAAGTCGCTGTATACGAATCGGAAATCGGATTTTTAAAATTGAAAAGGGCGTATAATTTTTTTGAAAAATTGTCGGTTTAGTTGTAAATATCGCAAGGTTTTGGGGGTCGCTAACTATGAATCTGACATTTGGCATTTGAAATCAAACATGACGAATCTAATAAAAGACTAAAATAAATTTATTTGACATATTATATCCATTATCGTTTATTTCAAAAACTTAGATATTCACAATATTTCGATAAATAATTTACAGCAAAACCAAGCACTTTTCAAAAAAATAATTGCCATATTTTATCTTCCATATTGAATCCGCCATTTTGAATTATTAAAGTCTAATTTCAGATTCGTATTCAGCGATCTTTAAGATTTCCAGAGAAAATATTCAATACAAAACTTAAAAATTTCAAAAAAAAAGTATACTCCATAATGCATCCGCCTTTTGAATAAATTAATTTTTATATCAGATTCGTCTCCAGCGATCCCTAGCACTTTCCGGAAAAATATTTGATACGTATCCAAAGACCTTTTAAAAAAGCATGCGTAATTCTTTAATCTCCCCAAAACGTTCTCCTTAATAATAAATTACAAAACCAATTAATTTTCAAAAACAATCTAATGTCTAATGAATGCGAATTCAGCTACCCCAAAAGCTGTTAAGTAACAATGTTAAAGCAAATTCCGAAACTTTTTGAAATAATTCACCATATTGGGTCTACCATTCTTAATTCAGCCGGAATCGAGTTCAGCGACACCAAAAATCCTATGTTTTTTAAAGCGTCTTTCAATGTAGTATTTTAACTCGCGCCTCCGTATTTTTCATAAATTTCAAGTCATAATACAACTCTGTTGGTCAATCTCAATTTTGGACTGCAGGCGGTCTCTTGGGCAGAAAGAAAATAAAGAATTTGGTGTCGTTTTAAAGATCATATCCTCTTCTTTAATTCGCGAATAGCAGAGATTATTATCATCTGATATCCATATTGGCATCATTTAATGAGTACAAATGTTTAAATAATGTATTTAACCACACGTGGCTTCCACATCGATTTTCCCATGCGTGGCAAGAAATATTGGTTTTATGAATACCCTTGTTTGAAATCTCGATTATTTTCAAGTAAAAATGAAGAGTTTTGCATGAAAGTGCATAAAAAAAATATTTAATTGAAAACCCATGGAGGAAATATTTTATTTTAGTGCTTAATTCAGAAGTCCCAAGTATGGGAAATCGAAAAAAAATTATACCAAATAACTTCTAAAATATTAAATATGGAATGTAAGAAATTTCATCGATATTAGACAATGAAATCGGGCGACAGGCATTAATGGGTTAAGACTGTCTAAAATTGTTATTTGTACATTACTTTCACTGTTAAATTTAAAAATACACTCACAGAGAAATTTTAGTTAAATTGTTAATAATAAATCATGGACAATTTTGGTAATGCAAATAAACGGTTTTTTTTCCGAAACTTCCCCGGAACAACACGCAGAACAGGCAACAAGAGGTAAAAAAGTTAGCGATCTAGATGTAGATGATCTCAAGATGATAATTAAAGACGGAAATAAAGAAGTTTTGGAGAAATGATCAACAATCTCTGGTGATGTAGATGCATTAAAGCAACAAAATATATGGCTGAAGGAACAAGTTGAATGCATGCAAGCGGACAAAGAGATGGATCGGAAGAGAATTATGCAGCTAGAAGAACAAATGAAAAGTAAAAATTTATTGTTCAAGGGCCTGGAAGCAAATCGTGCCGTATTGGAAGAGGTTAGTAAAGTCTGTACGGAAAAACTTAAACTCCCAACAGCCTCCATAATAAAATCGACCAGAAAACTATTTGAACGTGGCGGTAAAATGACCGTATTAACTGCATTTGACTCAACACAAAGCGTACAAAAAGTCTTGGAAAAAGCCAAAAACCTAGCTGGGAGCAAAATATTCATTGAAAAGGATCTAAATGTAGACAGACAACAAGATAAGAAGGTTATGCTTCAGCTTAAAAAAGGAAATAAAGGCCTTAAGTACAGCACATATATTAGCAGTCGTAAATGACAAACTAAAAATTAAAGATAAGTGGTTCCGTTGGAATAATGGCAAAAAACTCGTTTGTGGTCAACAAGATGCAGAAGTTATTTTAAGTAATTTATATGCAAATTGTTATTCCAAAATCATTATAGATTATAATACATTGTTAAAAAACTTTATGTCAAAAATTCAAAAAATTAAAGAATTCAAATATGCTTTTAAATGTAATAGCTTATAACATTAATGGGTTAGGTAATAAACACACAAAGCAAATTTTAAGGCAGGTTTCAATAAGCGAAAATCAGTAGATAAAATAATCGACGGCAAGGGTAGACAACTGTTAGAGTTCTGTAATAATTTTGGATTAGCAGTTCTTAATGGCTGCACTACTGGTGATGAAAATGGTTCGTTTACATATTTACATACACAAGGAAATTCCGCTAATGATATATGCGTAATAACACAAGAAGCGTTACAATAAGTTGAACAGTTTCGAATAGAAGCCAAAATCTGGTCAGACCATATGCCCTTAAGTTTAAAATTTAACATAAAAGACCTGCAAGAAAGAGTTAATGTTATGAAGTTATTGCCAAAACTAAAATGGATAGAGAGTGAAAAAGAAATATACCAGAATAAGCTAAATAAGAATCTAAGACTGCAACCACCGCAAGGAAGCTTTTACACATTGGATCAATTAGTAAATATAATAAAGTTATCGTTACCAAAGCAAGTTTTTAATAAAAATAAAGCCGTATTTAAGAATAAATGGTTTAATTATAAATGTTTACAAGCTAGACAAACATCATTTGATCTCCTGAACGTGTTCAGGAACACACAAAATCACCATGATAAATTAAAATATCTAGAAGCCAAACAGCGTTACGTTACCATATGTAAAAATTAAAAAACAGTTATATTACCAAGAACTTAATAAAAAAATCAACGAAGTAAATGACTCCAAGAAATGGTGGGAGTTGGCGAAAGAGATAAGGTGCGACAGTTTCAGAGTTGGCGCAAATTTGTCAGCAGCGGATTTTAAGATATATTTTCAAACCTTACTTAATCAACCATTATTATCAAATGATATACATTATGCTCCAATGTGGCACACTAGGGTGGTCTTTCGTTGTATGGGAGAAAAATAAAAACGAGATTTTGACTATACCCCCCTCTTAAAATATTTGTTTGGGTACAAAAATTCACCATGCGAAAAATTAGAGTTCTAGCATAACGCGGAGATGTCCCGCATCGCCCTTGAAAATCGAGCCCCTTGGAAAAATGGGCATAATTTAAAAAAAAATTACAAATTTTTTTTCTTCAAAATTTAAAAAATATAAAATAATTTTTGTGTTGGGTTTAATCATAACTACTCAGATAAAAAATATTACTTTCCCTGAAAATCGCTAACTTACCCTAACTTTGTGTCAAAAAAATTAATAATATTTTGGGGGTACCTCAAAATGACTTTTTTGCATTTTTGAAAATTTTCTTCAACAAAAATCAAAAACCTAGTGTTTGCTGTCAAGTATTTCATTAAGCACATTTTAAGTATTAAATGAGCCAGGTATTACGCATATCAGTTGGCAAATTTTTTTTTAGGGCATTTTGATTCTCAGGGATTTCAATGTTTTTTTTTTATTTTTATACATTTTTACTTTAAAACAAGGTTTTAATAATATTTCATCAATATTTTTGTATATGCCTTTTTATATGATTGTAATAACTTTATTTTAAAATACTATATTTTCTGTTCATAGTTAACCCATGTTAACCTGGGGTCAAATATGACCCACGTAAGAAAAATGCAGCTTTGTGGCAAAATTTATAAATAAAATAAAGAAAAGAATAATTCAATTTATATTTATTCTAAAAATTTCATTAACCGTTTCTAGTCTTCGAGTAGGTCAATTAAGTAAAAATTAGAACTTAAAACTTTTCCATAATAACAATTTTGAGGGAAAAAAATTTACACTATTAAATTAAAAATACGTTTTTCGAAAATACTCCTGAATATGTACAAAAAAATCAATTTTATTATGAATACAAATGTCTGAATTTATACTAAATAATTAATTTTAATTAATTTTAAAATGTAAATAAATTACAATTAGAAACATAAAAATAAATTAATTTTATGTCATCTTTGGGATTTTTGACTCTTTAAAATACGAGGGTCAATTGTGACCCCATGAAAACACAGGTTAACTATGAACACGAAAAATTATACTTTATAATAAAGTTATTACAATTATATAAAATAGCATACACAATAACATTGATGAAATATTACAAAAATCTAGTTAAAAAAAAAAAAGTATATACAAATTTAAAAAAACGTTGAAATCCGCTAGAATCAAAATGCTCTAACAAAAATTTTTGCCAACGAATATCCGTAATACTTGGCTTATTTAATACTTGAGATGTGTTTAATAAAAAACTTGACAGCAAACATCAGGTTTTTGATTTTTGTTGAATAAAATTTTCAAAAATGCAAAAAAGTCACTTTGAGGTACCCCCAAAATATTTATTAATTTTTTGACACAAAGTTAGGGTAAGTTAGCGATATTCTGGGAAAGTAATATTTTTTATCTGAGTATTTATGATTAAACCCAACACAAAAATTATTTTATATTTTTTTAATTTTGAAGAAAAAAAATTTTAATTTTTTTTTAAATTATGACCATTTTTCCAAGGGGCCCGATTTTCAAGGGCGATGCGGGACATCTTCCCGTTATGCTAGAACTCTAATTTTTCGCATGGTGTATTTTTGTACCCAAACAAATATTTTAAGAGGGGGGCAGCCCCAAAAATCGCAAGTTGAAAAATAAGGACCACCCTAGTGGCACACAGATGATGAACTGGATAGGGCTATATTGCCGGAAGAGGTTACAAATGTGCTGAAAGCAACAAAATCTAATAAAGCTCCTGGTGCGGACAGAGTTCCGTATGAAATGTTTAAGAATGCATCAGAACAATTTCTAAATTAATTGGCAGTCAGTTTAAATATAATTTTTGAAACTGGAAAAATAGACGAAACGTTTGTAGATAGTATTATATTTCCAATTCATAAGAAAGGTGATTTGAATACTCCTAATAATTACCGAGGAATCTCATTTATGAATTGTGCTGCAAAGGTGTTAATGGGTATTATACATACAAGGCTCAGTAATTGGATTGAAAAACACAATATATTAAATGAATTTCAAGCGGGCTTTAGACGTCAATATTCAACAGTAGACAATATATATAATCTAGCGTCCATTGTGCACTTAAAGTTTTTAGAAAATAAAAAGGTCTACGCATTTTTTGTAGATTTCAAAGCTGCCTTTGATAGAGTATCAAGAAGTTCCCTAATATATAAACTACATGTACTAAATGTTTCAACGAAAATCATTAATCTTATACAACATATATATAGAAAAACAAGATCAGCTGTATTGACCGGAAACGAACTGTCGGATTATTTTGAAACTTTTGTTGGTGTTAAACAAGGATGTCTTTTGTCGCCATTGCTATTTACCATTTATTTAAATGACTTACATGATTATCTAGGAGGTGGTTTGATGATTGATGGAACAAATATTCGTTTGTTACTCTATGCAGACGATATCGTAATATTATCAGATGATATAGCTACTATGCAAGGCATGGTAAGCAATTTGGAAAACTACTGTAAATTGTGGAATATGGAAGTAAATTTGAGTAAATCAGAAATGATGGTTTTTAGAAAAGGGGGAAGACTTTCAGTACGTGAAAAAATAAAATACAATGAGCAATATGTGAAGATTGTTAATGAATACTGTTATTTAGGTGTAATCCTAACCCCACAAATGAGTTTTAGAAAACACTTAGAAAAAAGGAATAAGTCTGCAAAAAACAGCATAAACGCCACTTGGAGCAGTTTTCTAAATAAGCCCAACATAACGTTAACTTCAAAATGGTAACTTTTTCAGTCTGTGTGCCGATCTATTCAAGCATACGCTGCTCAGGTATGGGGGGTATTGGTTTTTTGATGAGGTTGATAAATTGCAGCGGTATTTTATGAAAAGAATCCTAAGATTACCAGAGTTCACACCAAATTATGCACTTATATTAGAAGCAGACGCAGAAGTTAGCTATATTTATACGTTAAACTTACATATGAATTATGTTTTTAAAAGTCTTTTTATATATAAACAAGATAGGCTACCTCATAAACTATCGTTGCTGATTTTAAGAAACAATATTTTCCGGGCAAATGAATTAAATCAAATTGCAAGTGAATTTAATATTATATTTGGAAATATTTCATCACAAGAATGGCTTAGTAGAGGTACAATGCTGTTGGAACATTTAAAATCAAAGAACGATATACAAATGCAGGAAAAGGCTTTAAATAGCGATAACAGATTTTATAAACATTTAGATCACAGTAAAGGATCAGAATGTATTTAAAACTCAAGAAACATAAATCAAATTAAAACAATTTTTAATTTGATTTATGTTTATTTTACCACTGAATGGTAATTCTTTCACCAATAGAGAAAGCAAAATATGTAGTTTATGCAACACAAGGGAAGAAGAAACTTTGCAGCATTTCATGGCAAGATGCCCAATACTTTCAGAATTCAGACTCAGACATTTAGGTAAATTATATTTAGAGGAAAATGAATTGATAAATATTTTAAACGGTGAAATACCAAACGGATGGAATAGGCTTTATAATTTTGTTAATTATGCTATTAATTATAGAAAATTAATAATTGATGAATTCACATAATTTAATTTTGAATTTCTAAATTTAACTACATACATCATATGCTAGAATACATACATATATACAACAGACGACTTTAAGTCATTGTTGTTAATTAACTTATTCTTTATTTATTATATAATTGTAATATTTTATACGATTAAATAAAGATGAAAATACAATACAATACAATTACTTTACCGACAATTTCGGTGTTAAGTGCAGTATTTTTTTTTTTTTTGTACTTTTGCGAAAATATCTGTCAAACTCCAAGTAAATAATAATTTCCTTAAGACTGTTAAAAATAGAAGTTTCCTATAGTTTTCACTTTAGCTTAAGGGATTTTTGCACAAATTCGTGGTTTCTAAAACGTAATTGGTCAAAAAGCACCAAAACAACAAACGATAAATTTCTAAAGCACCAATTTAGTGCTGTTTTAAGTTTTGGAACTATTAGTAAAATTTTGAAGTTTTGTAACATTGAAAGGCACCAAGTTGGCATCACTGTATAAAACTTATAAAATTGAAAAATTTGTAAAACATGCGTTAAAGTCTCTGCTACTTATTTATTAAAGGAAATCTAACTCTGATTGATTTAACAGTAAGTTTGTTAAATGAATATATTTTGTTTTTATTTATTTTTATTCAAGAAAATTTATATCAAATTTTGTTATGTTAACAAACATTTCCCAGCAAAAAATATGGAAGGGATTCTTAAAGGATAAATTTTGTATTGGTCCAAATTCATTCCTGATTTCCCGATTCTAAAGAAGTTGCTTTTCACAACTTCTAAAGATGTAATTTTTAACTTAATTTAATCATTCCAAATCTAGTCTATCCAACACATTTAGGGGGTAAAAAGGAGGGGATAAACTATACTTTTTTTTTTGTAAAGGATTATATCTAAAATATGAGAAATTAAATTTTTTTGGAATCAACGTTAAAATACTCAAGAAAAGAGAAGTTATGATATCCATATTGACCCTGCTTTGAAGACAACGTTCCCACAAATTAGATGAAAAATTTAAAAGTTAAAAAAAGAATTTAAATTCCAGAGCTATAGGGATTCTCTCCTAGAAGAGTTCCCTTGTGAACATCAACAGAATTGAACTTAATTAAACTATAAGCATTGCTTAAGACGCAGTGAATAAGAATCATAAAAGAGAACTTCCACCATATGACAAGCCCATAGATTCCGATCCAAATTTTCATAACATCGAAATCCAAATCATTGCAATGTATGGATTCTTTATTTATTCTTTTGATGTTTTTTTTTGCTAGAGTGATTTGTAACCATAGCTGCTTAATATGTAAAAGAAAATATATTTAAAACAATCCCAGATTACTTTATTTACTAAAAACAAAAAAAAAAATATAATCCTGGGTAAAAAAATTTGTATGTGTACGAATAACATATTAGAAAATTTAGCCTACATGGACAAATATGATCATATATCGAATAAAAATGATTAGATTAATCGAACGAATAAAAAGAGAATTTGAACGAACTAGTTTAAAAACATGCTTTTTGAATAACGAAAAATTCGAATAAAATTTGACGATTAATTAAATAAAACGAATAAATAAAAAATACTTCTTTTTATAAAACTTTTTCCGCAAAATTTAGCAAATTTGGGAACATTTTCCAAGAATAATGGGTAAAGATATATGATTTGACTTTCAACCAAACAATATTAACGAATTCACACATGAAACATGATTTTTGAAGTTTAAACTCTAAATAAAACTATCAAAAATATTGCTATTTTACAACGATAGCACTTAAACTGTGCATTCCATTTACGTAATTTCTACGGTAATTAAAATAAAGTAATTTTTTGTGAGTATCATATTTTTTTTTGTAGAAGTTATTTATAACTTTTTTTCCTTCTTAATTTTAATAAAAGGTTTAAATGATAATATCATTGCCGTGATATGTGCAAAATCAATTAAAATATTAATTGATTCAATTATTTTTTTAATTGAAACCCGTTTTTTAGTTTTTTCTGTGTATGCTGAAACTATTGCCGATATATTTATAACTTTTTAACAATTTTTTAAACCTGTAATTTCTTCATCACGAGATAACAATTCCAAATGGCGTATGATTGTGAATTATTTTGGCATCACTATAGTCTGAGATGATTGCATTTGAGAATTGGTATTGTTGTAGTATTCAAATTGATGCCAAAATTCGTAAAGTTTTGAGATTATAGAATAAAATACTTTAATTAATTATGTGTTTTAAAAATAATTTTTATTCGTTATTCGTTCAATTACCCAGGTAGAAATTGCCAACCGTAGACAAAAATAGTACTGGCAAACTGCTGCTATTTTGTTAAACCCAGCGTGTTAAAAATTACCAAAGGTGCAAATAATATTGTACTAGGTTTTGCCAGTACCTGCCACCTGCAGAATTCTTTGCCAAAAGTAATGAATAATATCAATTTTTGATAGTTTGCATTAATAAAGATAAATTAAAAAAAAATATTGTTTTTCTAATATTACAACCAATTAGAATCATTCATTTTTCACACATTTAAATATGATATAAAAGACTAAAAACGATCTGTATTGCAGCTTTTTAAATATGTTTTCCTATACATATTTCTCAAAATTAAATTAATTTAAGCTATTTTAGAAGCACCAAATTTTTCGGATTACCAACGTCATGCCAACGGTGTCAAGTTCGCTCAAACCACCGGTTTTCCACTGTTATGAATCAGGTTACAGGACAATACTGTCAAGACTGTTAAGATTGTTAATCCCACATTCTGTCAACGCATAATCGACCGTCGCCGACGCTTTGCCGATTGTATTTTTCTGCCTGGGTAATCGAATAATTTTTAAAAAGTAATCGTTTAATCGTTAGTTCAAAAATTGTTTTATCGTTTATTCGAACAAAATAAAAACACTAATAAATGAAAACCCTATTATATAGATTTTTTAATTTCATTATTTATTTTGTTTTTGGAAATTTTGTATTTTAAAAAACTGTTTTAATAAAAAACAATATTATTTAAAAGGCCTAATTGCGATAATGAAAATAGTTGTTTTAAATGGCAAAACATGCATATTATTTATTTATGTCAGCGCAGACATTCTGTTTACTAACGCATTTGAACAAATTATTTGCCGATAATACGACATTATAAACAACTTTAAAATAAAGTATAATAGGACAACATTGAACAATATTAATATTAAACAGGATTTTACAGATAAAAATGACAATTACTCAAAAATTTTATTTTTTTTTTCTCTTTTACAATTTAAAAATTTTGAATTTTCTATTTAATAGTAAGATTTAATTACAAAGTATAAAAAGTTTCGTGCTTTTAGAAGCAGGATAAAACAAAAGTGCTGAAGTAAGTGCTTACTATTATCTTGTTCGTATAAAAATAAACAAAAAATTTTGTTGAGATTACTGTTTCCCTTACAATGATGCAGGTTGTAAGCAGCTTACCTTAATCCCTTAAGAGGATGCAGGTTGTAATGCAGAAAGTTCCATGTCGTGGATTATAAACGATCTTATAAACGATTTTCGAGTATGTTAAAAAAAATAAATGTTCCTGAATAGCTACCACGTGGTGCGGTAAAAAAATAAAATTACGTCGGGTCTCGACTATCCGTGATGGTCGGGACCAGAAACATTACGGATAATCGATTTTCACGGTTAATCGAATAACAATTTTGATTATACAGTTTTTTTTAATATTTTTATTATTTAATAAGTGAACATTGGTGTACATTAGGGCGGGTCGATTTAAAAATCGCTCAACGTTCAAGGAAAATCGTATTCTAGGGATCAAAATAAGAAACTTTGCCGAAGGAACCATACGTCTAAAACGAATTCTGATGTCCCGACTTTTGACCTGTAGGGTCAAATTTTGAAAAGCCCACTTTGATATTTCAGAAATTATGAGGAATCTCTCCAAGATTATGGAAGCTATTTCTTCTCCGGGAGAAGCGCTAGCAGATTAATGCATAAATCATCATTCTAGGTAACCGTTAAGGGGTTAAAATTTAAGTTGAAAGAGGGGCCTTTTTAACCGTGTTTTTATAGCAAACTGTACAAATCTCGGGATAGAGATATTTCAGAAAGTAGGAGGAGTCTTTCCAAGATTACCGTCTCTATTTCTTCTCCGGAAGACGCTCTAGCAGATGCATGTATAAATTATATTCGATTGTTGTTGGATTCGATTGGGGCACTCTAAATGGGTCAAAGTGGAATATTTCAAAATTTGACCCTACGGGTCAAAAGTCGGGACATCAGAATTCGTTTTAGAGGTATGGTTCCTTCGGCAAAGTTTCTTATTTTGATCCCTAGAATACGATTTTCCTTGAACGTTGAGGATTTTTTTTCCTCCATACAAATCGACCCGGCCTAGTGTTCATACATATTTACATTAAAAAAATTAATTCAAGAAGTTTATGTACATTTTTAAATTAAATAAGTATGTATACATTAAATTTTCTATTAAAAACATGAGGCAAAAAAGACATTAAGCAAAAAAAGAATACAATTTCTTAAAAAAAGTAGTGTAATGTTGTTTGCCTAATATTTTTCAACTTATATATTTGGGCAAAATTCTGCCAACACGGATAATAGAGGTAATCACGGTTAATCGAAGCAAACAATTTGAAAACATTGCAAACAAAAAACAATAGACTGATCTTTGGCCATCACGGTTAATCGGGGTTACCAGTTAACCGGATCACTGATAATCGAGGCCGTACTGTATTTTATTATGTCTAAAATTAATGTCTGTAGAATTTTATATAAAATAAATTACATCCCTATGGGGAATGAGGAGTCAATTGACCTAAAAGTGACTGCTTAAAGAAGGTCTTATCACAAGACTGGTATAATTTAATTTTGAAGTGGGTTAAGCAGTGTCAACTGTCCTAAAATTACCAATCCTGTGACTGGTAAAGGGAGGGCATACCACTTAACCAGAATGCTTATTAAGAAGAAAAAAGCCAGTTGGCCAGACTTTTACCCATTGGAAGCTGTTTAGTTTTCGTTTATTTGTATGCCCAGCTTTATTCCCATCTTTGGTTAGTCCTGTGACATGCCACTATGTGGTTTAAAGCAGGAGAAATGACCCCCTCCTATGACAAGCCCATGTTAAAGTTGCCAGTTGTTTACATAGGGTAGGGTTTAGCAGAGGACCGGTCTCTCTGGCACGAAGGGACCGATCCTGTGGCACACGCATGACCGGTCCCATTCCCCATAGGGCTCATATTATTATATTTAATCGTAATAATGTAAACATGAAATATGATTTTCTGAAATCCATGAAATCACAGCTTTTTGTAAGCGCTAAAACCCGCGCTTAATTTGCCCAAAAAAAAATGCTTTCAAGTGAGAATTCGCCATATAAAAATCATGGCATATGTAAGCAGTTTTGTAAGGGATTTTTTTTTGCTTACTCCCTTACAAACCTGCTTGCAGGTGAGCAGCGTGTTTTAAATAGTATGATCTTGTATCTTACAAATTTTAAATGAAAATGTGAAATTATAGTTCAAAAATTCATAGTATTTCATATTTTGATCTGTGAGGTCCAGTTTAAAAAAAAAAACTTATAATTTAAGTAACGGTTATACTTCTATTTACGCTATATAAGGGTTAACGATATTCACTGAAACACAATTTTTACTTTTGTATGAACTTATTTGTCGAAAATTACAAATTAAAAAAAATTGGTAGGAACCAATTCTGAACTTAATTCAATATAAAAATAGGAGTTAAATACGTTAATATTGTCGTAATGAAGAAGAAGAGTAATATAAAAAATTTACGTTTTTTACTGACAAGGAAATTAGCGTAAATAGTGGCGATTGGTCTACAGATGCACTTCAATTTGAATGAGGTTTAGGTGAGTGCTACAAAATAAGAACTTGAATCAGAATTCGATTAGATTGAATTAGATTAAGGGGTTTAAAAGCTTTACATTTTTATTTGTTTGTTTTTTTGTTTCATATTTAAGTAGTTTAAACTTTTTTTGTATATAATGAATTTCATCAAAACCGATGTGCATTGAACCCGACCCTCTCAGATTTTGATGAAATTTTGCATACAGCTACATTTTACCTATACAAATACAATCTCATTTTTAGAAATAGCATTTTTGAAAATATATGGGCGTGGCAAGGTATCGAAGTTTTTGAAGCTTATCAACTCTATTGATTCATTGGAGCATCGTCGGAATGTGGGTTGTGTAACACTCTTCTATCGATATTACCATGGGAGATGGTCATCTGAGATAAGTGAACTTATTCCACGAGCCCGAGTTTTTATTCGTAATACTCGCTTATCTAGTAGAGCACATCCGTTTGTAATTGATTGTCCTGTGTTTCGCACGACGCATTACAGAGAAAATTCGTTTTTTAGTCGAACGATTCGTATGTGGAACAAACTTCCCGCAGAAGTCTTTCCTGTTACTTACAATTTAGAAAAATTTAAATCAAAAATGCTGTTTTTTCCTTTTTTTTAATTTTTTAAGTAAATGCATATCTTGTTAACTTCCTTATATTTTGCTTTCATTGTGTGACAAAAAAGAATAAAGTAGCTAAACTTTGAAAGTTATACAGATGTTTTTGTAATTCTAATAGATTAAAACAAGAATCGTATTATCAAATTTTTCAGACACCCCCAAAATATGGACTTTCCCTTGGTAAATTTTTTTTAATTTTTGTTTTTTTTTTTAGATTTAATATATAATTTTGCGCAGCTCATACTGTTGACTTTCTGAATACTTGCTAACTTTTAATGAAGTTATATCTAAAGGTATAAAAGAATGGAAGCTTTGATTTCCTGTAATAGTTTTAACATTTTTATACCTTGAAAATAGCTCTTCTTTTGTTATAGTCGTCAGCGTCTGCATAAGCAACTTCTATGGAGGTCTTATAAGTTTGGGGAGCCCAATGATAAAGATCTTTCGCCGTTTGAATTAGGTTTTTATTTTCAATGCTATAATTCCGAGCGCCATTTCCTTTACTACAGACACATTTGTTGACGATTTTTTAGAACACATCCATAAGCTGGTGCCACATCATTTCATAGCTAAGCGCCAGTCCCTATTCGTAAGTGAAAAAAATTACATTGCTGCCAGGAGAAATGCTAATTCAAATGGATTTCGGTGAAAACTATGCGTTTGTTATACAAAATGCCGTTCAAGGATATCATTTCAATAATAATCAAGCCACGATACATCCGTTTGTTGTTTATTACAAAGATAACGAAAAATTAATTCATAAAACCTTTGCCATATTATCCAATTGTAATATACATGATAGCATAGCTGTTCATCTGTATGTTTCAAAAATGATTAATTTTGTTAAAACCAATAAAAGCAATTTAATTACGAAAGGTATCTACGTGTCAGATGGTGCAGGAGCACAATACAAAAACAAATATAACTTAATTAATTTATGTCATCATAAAATTGATTTCGATATATTCGCTGAGTGGCACTTTTACGCAACCAGCCATGAAAAATCTGCATGTGATAGTATAGGTGGGACATTAAAAAGAGGCGTTTGGAATTATAGAATTGCAAATAAAAGCCAAATTCAAACATCGAAAGACCTTTGTCATTGGGCTTCACAAACTTATAAGACCTCCATAGAAGTTGCTTATGCAGACGCTGACGACTATAACAAAACAAAATAAGAGCTATTTTCAAGGTATAAAAATGCTAAAACTATTACAGGAACTCAAAACTTCCATTCTTTTATACCTTTAGATAAAACTTCACTAAAAGTTAGCAAATATTCCGAAAGTCAACAGTATGAGCTGCCCAAAATTATATATTAAATCTAAAAAAATAAAAAAAAAACTTACCAAGGTTAAGTCCATATTTTGGGGGTGTCTGAAAAATTTGATAACACGATTCTTGTTTTAATCTATTAGAATTACAAAAAAAATCTGTAGAACTTTCAAAATATAGCTACTTTATTCTTTTTTGTCACACAATGATATCAAAATATAAGGTACCCAGCAAAACCACACATTACCAAATAATGGGTAAAGTAATGTATCGCCATAGGGCTTCATGCATTACTTTACACGTTACTTCACTGATGAATTTTACAGGCGATGAGCCTCAAAGGAACTCATTACCTTGTAATGGGTAAAGTAACTGGTTACTTATATGGTTACATGGTGGGAAAAAGTAATGTGTCTATAAATAGATTTTCATAAAAAAAATGCATAAAAATTTTTTTTACAGATATTTTTTTTTAATTAAATAAATAACTTTTTTTTTATTAAATAAATAACTTGGTCATGCTGGGATTCGAACCTGGGGTATCTGGTATTTACCATTAAGTTGGGCGAGAACTCTACCAACTGAGCTTTCGATACATACACTATTTTATTGCTTAAAATGTAGATGAGTTGTTGTGCTTCGTGTTTTCGTTCGTGATATCAAAAATATACACCTTACCATTATGCTTACACAAAATCACAAAGTAATGTGTCTATAAATAGATTTTCAAAAATATATATTAATAATTACTTACGTTTATAATTCATGCATTATGTAATTGATGATCGGTAAGTCATTATTTTATGTTTTGAAGTAATGTAAAATGTAACGAGGGGTCATTACAAGGTGGTAATCCATGAGTGTTCAATTATCAGTAATTCATTACTTCTTGTTGGAAAATAATGATACAGGTAATGCATTACTTTATCGCACCCCTTACCAAAGTTTTGCTGGGTAGATAACAAGATATGCATTTACTTAAAAAAAATTAAAAAAAAAAAGAAAAAAAAAAACACTATTTTAGTTTTTAGATATGTTATACATATATATCAAATAGACCTTACTAAAAAAAAATTTTTTGGAAAAAAACACTTGGCCTTTGAAGTGTATTCCCAGTTTAAAAGTTTTATTTTAGCCAAAAAAAAATTTTCAATGTAATAGAAATTTTTACAGTGTTTGTTTTCAAAAGCTAACTTATATACCTTTCTAATGGCACCAAGATCTTTGAAATTGGTTTAGCCATTCCGTAGTAATCGTTGCTTAAAAGTACCAATTACCGTAATTTTCAAATATTTCGATACCTTGCCAAGCCCACAATTTTTCGAAAATCCTATTTTTAAAAATGAGGTTGTGTTTGTATAGGTAAAATGTAGATGTATGCAAAATTTCATCAAAATCTGAAAGGGTCGGGTTTAAAATGTGCCTTTTTTATAGGTAATGAAATTCATCATATGCTATGCAAATTTTGGAGAAAAAATCGCAGAAATAAAAAAGTTATAGGTTGTTCAACAAACTCCTTTCCCTATATTTTACATAAGCTACATATATTTAAAAGAATATTATTTTGTTAATAAACCATTTATTTTTTTTTTTATAATTGCTTAAATATTGTAATTTTTATTAATTTCTAAAGCTAGTAAACCCCTTAAAAATTAAAATTGTTTGGAATCAGTCTTTAAAATGGGTTCATAAAACTGATTGGACAAACCATTGTTATATGTTTTACAATTCTTTGTGTAATTTTCACAATTTTAAGCAAGTTTATCCATAAATGAAAACCATTTACGTAATACATTTTTTAATATATTTTTTTATATTTCAATTTAATAAAATATATTTCAATTTAAATAAATTGAGTACATATATTCGTCCATGCATTAGTCTTTGAGTATAGAGAGTCATGTCATACTTCCTTACAAGTTAATATATATGTATATATGAGCTTATAAAAAGTATAACATATAGCCATATTTGCGCATATATTACCATCTTTTTGCGATTATGAAATAACATATATTCATATTGGAAATATGAAATCACTTATACCTCCATATATGACCATATGGGCAATTCCTGGACGACAGACGCACAGTGTTGCGAAACCGGAAGTTTTTGGAAATCATATTGCCTAAACTGTAATTTTAATTGTATCGATGAGAAACTTCTACAGATTGGTCAGAATGAAATCCCAAACAGAATGAGTGAAAAAAAATGTACACCGAAAAAAATTGTTGGGTCAAATTTTCAACAAAATCAAAAAAAAAAAAAATTTTTCGAAAAATTTACAAAAAAAAATTTATTTTAATTGTTCTTTTATTTCTGATAAATACCCTATGATTAGTTTTTTAAATAAACTATAGGGTGGTCCGAACAAGAATTATAAACGTCAAATTTTCATGATTTTTCGATATTTGTTGAAAAACTCTGAAATTTTATATAAAACCAAAATCTATTTCATTTCTTATTTGAAAGGTGGCAATAAAAGCTTTAATTTGATACCGGTTTGAAGTCAATAGCTTCAGTTTTAAGAGAGTTATGACGTGGGATGACGGAAAGTCACCCAAAAACCAATATGATTAAATTATTCAATAAATGATTCCGAGAATTTCCGTTCTATTTCTATGGAATAAATACTGAGAGTGATATACTAAAATCGCTATAACTCCCAGGAGGGCTGGTATCGGCAGCTGATTTTTTCACAGTTCGTTGAAAACAAATTATGTAACATTTCTGTAGTGGTTTGGAACTGGGACTCTCTGGGACTTTTTAGATATTGCTTACCTAACCCAAATTTAAAGGAAAAATGGGACCTTTAGTCGGGTTTTCGCTCTAAAAAAGGTGCATATGAAAATGTCTCAAACAGCATTCCTTTTTTTGTCCGAAGGCAGATTTTTTTTCCAAATCAAAATATCTGTCACCAAAATCAAATGAGATCATTTTGAATACAGCCCTGAAATCCCCTCTTTTCGTGAAAATTTTGTATATTTGATTTCTAAAATCAATTAAAAAGCAACGGGCCAACATAAAAATAAGCTTTATGTATTTTTGTTTACTTGGAATGTCTGTGACAAAATTGCATCATTAAAAACACTGAAAAAAATAATCGAAAAAAATAAACTTTTCCACTAGCCGCAACACAGTGAGACGCGCCATTCGCACACTTTTAGTTGAGATAAAAACAATAAAGGAATATAATGATGCGGTATATACCATCAGTGTATTGAAGCAAGGAAGAGTACTAAATTTGAGGATAAACATTGGGCAGAATCAATAATGTAGTAATAAGATATAAGCAATATCAGCGAGAAACGGACGCTACAAATATAGAAGTTATTTGTCGCGTACGTTTCTCGCTGATATTTGCTTATATCTTTTTACTAAATTATTGATTCTGCCCAATGTTTATCCTCAAATTTAGTACTCTGCCTTGCTTCAATACACTTTTGATATATACCGCATCTTTATATTCCTTTATTGTTTTTGGCTCAACTTAAAGTGTGCGAATGTCGCGTCCGTCGCCCAGCAATTGCCCATGTATGAGTTCTTATCTAATATATGTAATCATATATACTTCCATATATGCACATTGTGCATTGCACA